>JAUCMS010000031.1:13644917-13658683 GCA_032357445.1 Enteromius radiatus | reverse complement strand
TTCATTCTAGGGTCAAATTCTAGGGTTGTAAATGGACCTGTAAAACCATTTCTGGGCATTTTTTCCCCTTACCTAAGTTACATAACTTCTATGTACATATCAGACAACAATTTAACATTTTCTCTCAATGCATTCTATGGCACCTTTAATACAAGAGTAAAACGATTTGTTGAAATCATTACCTACCTCTACTTTAACTCTGATAGTGTGCATTCCGGTAGTGTATAGCGTTGGGTCCCACTGCAGCACGTATAAAGGACCCCCTGCAGTGAACGCTTTTCCCAGTGAAACTCCATCCACATTCACATGCACAGCTGTGATCGGAGATTCAGAGAAGGCTAGGAGCCTACAAAACCGACACACGACACACTGAGCAAATAGTGCAACCTCAAACTACAACATTCTTCGCAGGACAGAACAAGACTAGCATGCAGGGAATAAACACAAACATGAGGTTTGGATGAGAGAAGATAATGCGTCATAAGCCAACATCTAAGCACTTGAAGGTTCAAGAGGACACACACAGAGACACCTGATGTGCGTGGAACTGCGGATACGATCTAGAGGCTCCACTCCTGGGTGCAGGTACTGGGCGTCTTTGGGATTGGTGATCAGCACAGCTGGCCAGTCCTCAAACGTCACGTCAGTGAAACTCAGCAGGTCATGGTCGAAAGCCAATATCCTGTACCTGAGCCAAGAGAGAACTTTGTATCACTGCATTTTGATAAGAGCTAGGGCACAACGCTGTGCCTTCCTCATATATCAGCTGTTGTTCTTGTATTTGCTAACATAGTCAGCTATATTTACATCATGCAGCATTCCCTTGAGTGTGGGCCTCGTTCTTTGTGAACTTACCTGCGGTTGTCCATCCAGTCTCCCAGCTCTAACTCTAGCGTGCCTCCTTGATGTCGACTGTGCAGCACCGGCATGAATCCTCCTAGTGTATGTAGGTGCCCACACAAATACGCCACTGATGTACTGTAAAAAAAAAATGTGATACAGAATATGATTAATATTATGAGATGCAATCTAATGCCGCTTGTTAGCTCTTAAGCATTATTCCCTAGAAGTGTTAAACAGCGCTGAATATGACGTTATTGTTATAGCATTTCAGATCAGAATTCATGATAGGGAGTCATGTTCTAAGATTTAGATGTAGGTCAGATTGCCAAATAGACATCAGATTTAGAATGACATTTGAAAAGTGGCCCAAATGGAGTCGCAGCCTCAGATGGCATAGTTACAGGTCATCCACAGGTCACTGAATGATTCTGATTCATACTGCACACAAAAACTGTTAGTCCTTTTCCTAATTCTTCCTAACATAGAGGGAGTTTTTTTGTTTGTTTTAAATCACAAAGAAAGTAACCTAAACCTTTTTAATGAAATTAAAATTTTTCCTTTTTTAAATATAAGTTAACAACAAATATAAATATATATACACTGTATATGGGTCAAAGATGTCTGGGTTTTTTTCCAAACCTCATGAGCTCTCGAATTCCAGGGAAGGGGGAGATGATAGTAGATGTGGTATAATGTCCAAACCAGATGGACTTGTTACTGCTCAGGCTCTCCTCTCTAAAGGTCGCCAACATGTCCATCTGAGCCTATGGGGAACATCACATTTCAGCCCAAGGGAAAAGTATCCATCATATTTGCATAAGCAAAGCTACAACGATCTCTCCTACCTGATTGATAATTCCAAAGAAGTTATAGGGCCGTTTGGGTCCAGGGGTCAGAGTGGCATCGGCACAGATGAAAGAGTAGTTCCCAAAAGGAGTTCTGTGGATGTAGTGAAAGGATCCAACTTTCTGATTGGCAGAGTATTTCCTAAGTATTCAGGAATGGAGATAAATAAGACACCATTTCTTCAAGAGCACCATAAAAATGTGCATTAAAAAGATTTTTTTTTTTTATGTCGACTTTAATATCTGAACCTTCCTGTAACTTTATAGTCATTATGTTCTGCATTTGTTATATTAGTACAGACCTGTAATAATTGTTCACGCTCTCCAGTGAAATAATATTAAAGGCATCTGAGGAGACAAGAAGACAACATAAGTCAAGATTTCCTGGAAACGGATGAGGAGCGAGGACAAAATAACGGATAATGGAGCTCTTATTACACGTCTGGCAGCTTTTGTAATGTAACACCAGTTACAGGACCTGTGGGGAAATGGGATAATGGGAATAGATGAAGAATGATATGTGAGCTATGCGAGTTCATTAGAGATGTTCATTAGCTTCCACCAAAGTCAACGCAGTTGTCGCAGCTAAATATTAATAATATTAGATGAAACCGCTGTTGCACAGAGAGATTTATGTATATTTAATCAGTTCAAAGTAAATCTCATTGGTCCAAATGCTTCTCCGTTTAACTGTATGTTAAACATCAAGTGTGTTTTGATTGGCTGTGATTATGTTGTACTGCAATGCATTTTGTTTTTAAATGTGGACTTGTCATTGGAAACTTAACATGTCACACGCAGCTGGTTGTAAAAAGAAGGGATATATACTGGTAGAGCTATGGCGAAATATAATTCTTACAGTATAATGACTTAAATTTAAGTCTATTTCTAACGCAAAGCTATCAAATGGCCTCTGAAGACTTGGAATGTAGTGCATGTGTGTATTTATGGCATATTTCTGAAGGTTTACATTCTGAAACGGCATCCAATTGTATGGAAAAGAGCAGCATGAACATTCGTCTAAATATCTCCTTTTGTGTTTGACTGACAAAAACAATCATTTAGGTTGGGAATGTGTATCTGAGCATCAAATGAGTAACTTAAACTTAAATAAAAATTATTATAGTTGCCATTGTAACTAACTGAGATTAAGAGTTTAAGTACAAAACAAATATTTAAAGCTAAATAGATATATATATATATATATATATATATAAAGCAAATGACAAAATTATTAAAACTTAAACAATAAAATTAAAATAAAACCTAATTCAAAATGTGTATAGTAGTATATAAGTAGTACTAAAATAACTAAAATCACAACAGGAAACTGGAGGAGTAATGATAAACAGCCTTATGATTGCTAACTTGTTATTAATCCAATAAAGTTTGTTCTGTGTCACAACAAGCCAGCAATATCCTGTTTAACAGAGCTGGGCTTCATTTCAAGTCATTAGTGTGACATAAGAGTGTCCAGCTGTCTTCACTCAATGTCCTTTAATTGTTTTATTGCCTACAGACACTGGGACAAAGACAAACAATTATTTGTCCCTGACCAACAGTGACGTGCAAAGCTCACCCACCCAAACCTTCAGGCACTTTCATAATGATTCTGGATGCAGCTGACAATAGAAAACAAAGATGAAGTGTGTCATTTTTATGACGTTAAAATATTTTTTACTATCCCACTGAAATATGCAACTATAAGTGAGCTACATTCATAAAGCGTGTAAACATTTCATCTGAGCCTGACACAGCAATATTGGCTCAACCAATGGTGCGATTTTGGGGCAGGATTATCTGTTTCACTGACCTATGGCAGACAAATGATCAACACTTTTCACACAAAATTCACAATTCACACAAACTCATTTAATCCATTTTCTTCTGCCCCGGTTTATGTTTAAAGGTGGATTTTCGTGCTTACATTTTCTTTTAAATCAAACTTTCATATGCTTCACATCATACAAATTCATAAAAGAAGAAAAAAAAAAAAATATATATATATATATATATATATATAGTTATGTATTTTATAGTTTTGCTGTTATAGTCAACCTGTTTAACAATGATCGAAATTGTCAAAACTCAAAAATCATAATAATAATAATAATAATAATCACCATGGTTTCCTCGAATGTCAATCCATTTTGTTCGTTCCAGAACTCGTGATCTTTTAAGGACATTGTGGTAGGCCTGCCACTCCACTTCATGTTGAAGAGAGCCCATTTTACTCTCAGTCTTCGCATCCGTTAAGTCCCCTGTTAAATACAATAAAAGCGTGGGTTTATGTTGCATGTATGTATAAAAAGTATACTGTAGGTAATATATGGCGGCTCACCTGTGGCCAGCACAAGATCAGGTTTTATCACGTCAATAGTGTCACTACAGAACTTTTCGAAGTCTGGAATGCGTCTGGGATCGTGGAAACGACTGATATGGATGTCGGAAACCTGCATAAAGTACCAGCGTGTTTAGAAATCAGCTAATGATGAGTTTTCACAAAGGCCTGTTTGTGGTTATCACAGAGTGTTGGAAATCTCACACGTAAAACTTGTCTATTTATAGAACAAGTGTCACTGGGATATTAGAAGAGGCATCTCTTATGTGCGAGTCAATACACAGCTGAAGGTTTCATGTTTTATCATCATAAGTATGACACTAGGGCCTTATGTACATTGTATATGCATATCTGATGGAACAAGATTTTTGTTGCCATGATGTCATACATATTGTAGATAAGCAATCACAAATGGTCCCAATACCTAAAAGTGTAATTTTGTGTGTGCAAACATTTCTAAGCAGATTAAAGAATTTTGCAATCTTCATATATGTATAATTTTTATGACAAATAATGTTTTTTTTATGTTTTACAAATTATGAATGCCTACATCATTATGAATCAAAGAAATGTTTTGAAATGTTTTTTGTTAGTTGTGAGTTATCATTAACTAATAGTACAATAATAATGTTATTCTAAAATAATATTCTATACAGATACAATAATATATTATAAAATTACATATTATAAAATACATTTAGCCAAAGTTGTGTCGCAGCATTCTTTAAATCGTGTTCCTCAAACTGTTATTCTATCACAAACAGAAATACTGAATGTATAATAATATAATATCCTAAAGAAAATCCATAAGACCTCTTGTAGGTCTACTTAATATTTTGTATTAAGAGTAACATACTAATATTATATTATCAATAAAGCTGGTAATACTAATGCTTGATTACAATGTACTAATCACTGGATGTATGTGACATGACCAAGTAAAAAAATGTCCTTTCAATTTTTGTGCCACACATAACGTTACACCATATTACACTACTGCTTCGTCGTGACCATAACCGGTTTATTGAGTATTCGTGGTTATATAAAACACAGCTAAAGTATACATTGATGTCACGTTAGAGGTTAAAATGTTCCGGCCTTTTCTCGCTTAAATATTTCACACAACAACCGTCTTCACTGCGCGACGAATAAATTATTATGGCAGAACGCAAAATAAAAGCCGTCCCCAATCAATCACATGGCCAGCCCATTGACAGACTAATGACAGTGTGACACGTTGTTAATGACCTCTCGCGCGCCGCAGCGTTGAAGCTCTGCTCACCTGCACAAACCAGAACAAACCATCCTGCTGGCTGCCGGGGTACGGGGGGCCAGTGTCTCTGGACTGATGTAAACTGCGCTTCGGGTGCCAGGCGCTGTCATAGCTGTCAAACAGCCAGGAAGTGAAGCAGGCGAGCAGCACCCCAACAATGACCAGAGCCGCCGCGAACAACCGGAGCATCCTGCCGATATCACGCTGCCTTCACCGAGATCCCGTCAAGCGCTTCTCTTCTTCATGCTGGAGGACGCTAATGGGGGATTCAGACAGCCTTACATCCTCGGCTCTCGCTTCAGCGGACGCCAGACACACAGCCGCGATGGACGAGCAAATCAGCGCGCTGTAATCGCCAACATCATCCATTAGAAACTTCCGGGTGGCAGGATCCTGTCCGTAGAAATAAAACTGATGGAAGGGAAACAGGCGGAAGGGGGCGGAGGTATGATGGTCTTCATGGCCCGGAAGTTACCGCTTAAGGTTCAGACTTATTAGAAATAAATAATACATTAAATTAATATGAACATATTAGATATTAATAAATTAGTATTCATTTAATTAAAAATGCTAAACCGTTCAGACTTTTCAGTCTAATAACGTTACATTATAAATATTACAAATAGCTAATTAGTCATTAGTAATCCCATCCACAGTAAAGATTTTGTGGTGTGGGTGTGTGTGTATATATATATATATATATATATATATACAGAAAATGTTATATACATACAGAAAAATGCTTGTATATTAAGTGTGTTTATATATAATATAAATTATATGAACATAAATGTATCCATGTTTTATATATATATATATTATATATCAGCTACATAAATATACTCACATATTATGTACGTTGTATGTGGTTAATCATTTTAAAGCACTATAAATATATTAAATATATTATATCTGTTGGCTAGAACTAAATTACAGGTACAATTTAATTTCATAAATTAGAGTTGAATTGAGTTTTTCCTGTCATTTCAATGCAAGCTAAATAGACAACTGGCACGTTTTTGATAATAAAAAGAGGGATATTGTAATGATATTGCATACATGAAGTAATGTAGTAACCAAAAGTTGTCTATTATTTTGTAATGTCCAATGTCCTTTAAAACAATGTACAATTGCAAATATGCTTAATATTTAATGTCAACAAAAACCTATATATTCCTTAATTGCAATAAAACTGAAATATGAATGTTTGATGAAAAACTGAAAACAAGTTAAAGTACAAAAATTACTAAAACTAAAAAAAAAAATCAGTTAAAAACAGAAATTAGAATTAAGTAAATGTAAACTAAATAATACAAAAGACAAGCACATTTCAAAATGATCACAACTACTAAAGCTAAAATTATATTAAGAAATACTATAATATACGTAAATAATGCAGGTCTATAAATGTATTCATTTCAAATATCAGTGCAATATTAGCAAATTTCACCGGATCAGGTGTATATTTAACTTATTTATGTTACTGATCCACTGAGCGCCCCCTGTTGGAGATCACATTTTCTCATAATAAGAAAAAGCCAGTATCAATAACAGACCTTTCCACTCCATTTAGTCTATTGATTGTACTTAAGCACATCTATAAAAAGAAAAAAAGATAAGGACATTATCCTACAACAATGACCTAAATAAAATGTTCTCATACTGTTCTTTCTCTGCCATAGTTCATAATTCAAGTTACTATAAAGATGACGTACAGCTACACTTTAGTTACATTTTAATATACATCCTGTTTTTAATAGAATTGAATCAAGTTTGTCACAAAATGCAATGTATGTTTATGTCATAGACCTTTTTTAATACAGTTAATAGATTATCACCTTGTTATGAAATGTGTTATAACAGCTCTGCATGTCTACATCATGCTTATAACACATGGAATCAATAAAAACACCATAATCACAAAAGACTTGAGCATTTCTTTTAATTCACCGATATTATTTTGTGAGGCCAGGTTCTATGTCCAGAGAGACCGATTGAGCATCAAATCTCACCGAAATTAAAACTGTTATTTTACAGACAAGTGCTTTTGGACTATATCCTAGAAAACACGAGGAAGAGCATTAGGTTTTGATTTTGACACCTGGGCTGTACTGGAATGCACCTGATGTCTCTGCCTGTACAGTTTGTACACAATAATTAGAAAACAATTTCACCTAAAGAGTTCATTAATATACAAAAACAACTCAAAAAACTAATTCATTTAATCCAGTAAAAGGCTAATCGCTTGGCTGAAGTCTACCTGAATATTAGTCATTCATGTACATGGCATTTTACGGGAAAAGTGATATTTCATATTGTAATGTATTATGTCCATTTTGAGAAACAAAAAGGCCCTTCACATTCTGTATTCTCACTTTAAGTGCTTGTTTTTCACGTAAATCTCTGAAATGAAGCAGTAATGGCACATGATGGCTAAAGTCACTTGTGAAATTTCTTGCTCGGATCCTTGGCGTGATCGAGCAGCAGCTGACAAGGTGTAAACTGGTTCCCAAAGACCTCCTCAAACTTTCTCATCTTCTCCACAAGTTTGTCTGCTCCAAAGCTGTCCACAAACCTGAAGGGTCCTGTAATGAGAAAGTTAACATAATGATGGGACTGAAAGCACAGTATCTGTTAAAAGTTCTTTTGCAGGATGATTTCAAATCAAAGTAAATCTAGACGTTGGACTCTCACCTCCAAGGCAGGGTGGAAAGCCGAGACCGAACACGGCCCCAATGTCACCCTCCACTGGATTGGCAAGGATTCCCTCTTGCAAACACAGAACAGCCTCATTCACAAAACGGGACACCAACCTGTACTGAATATCTGAGTCTGAAGATCTGGGTGGAGAGAAAGAAAGCAGCAGTGATGACAAAAATGGTTTTTCCCTGTCCATTGATGAACAATTATGGAAAAAAAAGGTCTTAACTTACATAGCAGCGTTCGGCGTCAGCTTGTATGACTCCAAAATCTCCAGAGCTTCTGGGTTCACATCTCTGCGTTTAAGTCCAGGCTGGTAGACGTAGCAGCCCTTACCTGATTTACGGCCTAATTGTGAATTAAGAAGAAATATTTATGACAAATTATCCCAAACACGTTAAGGTCACAAAAGACTGCTAAAAATTAAGACTTAAAGGAATAGTTCACCCAAAAATAAAAACTCCAGAATTTTCATTTTTGGGTGAACTATGCCTTTTAAATGAGTATTTAACTGCTGGCAAAATAGTCTAATTAACACTACCAAAATAAAACAATTTAGACTGTATTGAAAATTATTTACATTTTTAAATTGTATTTTTTTCATAAATATTGTTATTTTATTATGATTCAGTATTATTATTTTCAGTAAGTGCTGTCAAACCATTAATTGCAATTAATCGCATCCCAAATAGGTTTTTGTTTCCATAATATATATGTATACACACGTGTGTGTGCGTGTATATGTATATATATATATATATATATATATACAGTACACACATATACAGCATATATAGTAGTCAACATTTGAAGTGGATTAAAACATTTCATCAAAGTTGTCCTAAAACCAAAATGCGTTCTTGTCTTGAGATAACTCTGATTAACCGTTTTGATCCACTTTAAATGTTAACTACTATATTTAGAAAATATGTACATGTCATGTATATATTTACATAATTGATTACATAAAAATGTATTCAATATACACACATTACATATTTTTCTTAAATATATGCATGCATGTATGTGTATTTATATAGACAAAATAAATATATACAGGAAACACACACATATATACCATTTTGAATACAATTAATTTAGATGAATCATTTAACAGCACTATTTTCCAGTAATTACAATTATTTCAATTTAAATGTTTGCAAACACGTTAACATCAATTATACTTTGTCCTTAAGCTGAAGAATGTACCTTTAAATCCTTTGTCCACCATGCTCTTCAGAAACTCAATATTTCCCCCTCCAAATCTGGAACCGAAGGCCTTGCCGAGGTCCTCAGCCACATGAGCTGCCACATCAATGCCCACTTCATCAGCCAGGGTTGCAGCACCAACAGGGAAGCCAAAGCCTGTGGTTAAGGAATCCAGCTTCTTGGGGTCGACACCTTCCTGTATGAAGAAAATACAAAGATACGCACATCAGTCATGTTGCTATTAATGATAAGTGTAAATATAACATATATAAGACTTTCACAACAAATGGGAATAAATGAATAATTCAGAAGGAAATACACAAACCTGCAATACACGCACTGCCTCAGCCAACATGGGAGCTAAACATCTGGTGGTGTAGAAACCTGGTCCATCCTGAAGGTAAACACTGAATTTTGTCATTCCACAACATTTTAATGGATTACAGACCCATAAAATGCATATTTTGAAATTATATGTCTCACCCCAACAACGATAATGACTTTGCCTTGCTTCAGGCCGACCGCCACAGCTGAGGCTGTCGTGTCCTTGGAGGTTTTATCAGTGGTGATGATTTCTAAAAGCTGCATCTTGTCGACTGGAGAAAAGTAGTGCATTCCAATGACCTGAAAGAAAACAGTAACATGTTCGAGATTCTCTCTAAACTTCACATGATGCTCAAGAAAGTTTCTTACCTTTTCAGGTCGCTTACTGACAGCTGCAATATCTTTGATTGGCAAAGCAGATGTGTTGGTAGCAAATATACAGTGTGGAGGAATCACCTGGAATGAGAAAATATGGTTTCATCAAAGCTTTAGTATTTGGGAAAATGTTTTGTTAGATATTAACGTACTGCTTCAACTTCTTTTAGGACTTTGTGTTTGATGCTCAAGTCCTCAAAAACAGCTTCAATGATCATGTCAGCTTTATTAAAGCCATTGTAGTCAAGCTGCCCTGTTAGGTTGGAGAGAAAACTGTCCCTTTCAAATGATGTTATACTCCTCTTCTTAGTCTTGTCATTTAGCCTGAAAATAAAATAAGATTAATATAATTAAATAAATCCAAAAACACATACACATATATGTATAGCCAATCAGATCAAGCAGCATCTTTAACTTAGCTTAAATGAATAAAAAATTAAAAACCAACCAATAAGACTTTAAGCTTAAAAAAAAAAAGAAATTTAAGAGATGTGTCCTTCCATTGAGGGTCCCGGAAGCCAAAACAGGTCATAAAGGTGTCAAAAAACATCCATATGAATCAAATACTCTAGTCAAAAGTTTTGTGAAAACATACAATCAATACATATGACAAACATATTTAATTTATTCTTTTATTCAATTTGTTACATATTTCAATAAAAACGTTCATGTTTCAAAGATTAACTTAAGACATACATGTTTGGAACATTTATATTTTTGGTTGATCATCTCCTTTAAAGGTTTGATCTAGTTCTAGCACAGTATACTTTTAAGAAATAGTTCACCCAAAAATAAAAAATCTGTCATTAATTCTCAGCCTCATGTCATTTCAAACCCATAAGAACTTTGTTCATCTTCAGAACACAAATTAAGAAACCTTTAATGAAATCTGAGAGCTTCTGATAACTGACACGGTCAAGGCCCAGGAAGGCGGCAAGGACATCATTAAAATAGTCCATGTGACATCAGTGGTTCAACATTAGTCAGGCATGAAAATGGGTCAAGGGTGAAAAAGGTGAGAAGGGTGCTGGAGGGATGATGTGGCCGGGAAGTGGGGGGGAAAATATTACGGCCTCATTAGGGGACATGCTGTAACTTAACTTGTTTATTCTTCCATCATGACTGATTTTTTTGTTTTTGGGCAAAGAAATAACCTAATAAGTGTTTTGTACCATTATCGAAAAACATACCATCAACAATCAAAAATAATGTTCGTATTAGCGTTAACAATACTTTACTATTAAATGTAACTTGCTCTCTTAAGGGTACATTCACACGAAGCGTTTATAAACGTTTGGAAAACACAAGGTGCGTTACTTCCACCACCAAGCGCTTGGGCGCTCGCGCTTCTGTAGCGTCTGCTTTTACTAGGCAACCATGAAGGCGCTGTCAGTTACAAAAACATTTCTGATTTGGATTTTAAACTGTGCGGCTCCATTGAAAATAAAGAGCTTGCATGCGCAAAATGTCTTAGATGTGCTTGCTCTATTCAATTAGAACCAAACTGGTTCACCCCCCCACCCTCTCAAAAAGAATCTCTCATTGGATCTACACGATTCATGTGGGTCACCTGATTTGGCTTCAAAACGGCAAATTTCGCCGAAAGGTGAAAGATTTTCATGCCTGATTAGTTGTCCGATCTTTTCTCTTTGTGTGAAAAGAAAACAAAATTAAGGACTTTATTCAACAGTTTCTTCCCTTCTCTGTCAATTATCGCTGAACAAACATGAGAGTACTTCAACACATGTGGACGGTGCTGCTATCACATGAGTCGGCATTCTGGCGTAGAACCAGGATGTGCTGCAGCTTGTTTACAAGCAGAGGAATACAAATAAAAGGGTACTCTTGCTGAAGATAAGAAACTAATGAATAAAGCAGGGTTTTTTTTGGAACGACGTGAGGATGAGTAATTAATGACAGAATGTTCATTTTTGGGTGAACTATGCCTTTAATACTCACCCTTTAAAGACTTGCTGCTCTCCACGACCGAGTCCCTCCACTGTAGTATCCTTAAGAATGGTGTTAAAACCTTTATCTACAGAAACTTGAGCAATGCCAGCACCCATCAGCCCTGCTCCCAAGATAGCAAGTGTTCTACAAACAGAAAAATCAAGAAAAATTTATTACTATTTTACAAGCAACAAACATAATTCTTTAACACTGCATTCCGTAAGCAGTCTAATCTTTAAATGTCACTAATTTCAAATTAGAAAACATTATTAGACTCTAACAGCTGTAAATCTGGCTAAAGTAAGGAGAGTTTTTGAACATTGGTTGGTTATGTACTCACTAAAAAAATGGATTTCAGATCATTTTAACCCCCTCAAGAAACTTACAGACTGCGGCTTTAAGAAGCTGCATTATAAATTTAGTCATGCAGCAACTGTCAATCTACCTTCTAAATGTACACACGATCAAAGAGCAAGAATATACATACTTTGCTTCCTTTTCAGGTGTTCCAAATCGATTCTTTTTGCATGTGACCTGACCGTGGTAAAGGCCAATAAGTGCTTTAGACTCAGGGGTCATGGCTAACTTGCCAAAATTCTGAAATAGAGACAAAGAGTGCATTTTAAATTGTCTTTCATTTTAACCAAAGCCCAAATATTAGCATTAAATGACAGATAATTCAGCATGCTTTCAGGTGCCAAGTTGAAAAACTCCTGAAAAACACACCTGATCAGAAATGCAGGTAATGTTTTGAGAGAAAAAAAAAGCGAGAGATGCAGTCAAGTGCACTAAATCATATTGATATTGTGAAGTGTCACAAGATTCGGGTTTATTGTACAATAAACAGTTTAAACACAGCACCTGTGACTCAGCCAGGTAACCTGCAGTCGGACCCTGTTCTAGACCAGCCTTCACACTCTGAAAGAGAAAACAAGCCGTTTTTTACCATGATTTATGAGAACACATCACATTCAGCACAGAATAGCAAATATCATACTTCAATTATTTTCAGTGGAGCAGGGTACAGTCCCTTGGTCTGTTTCATGACTTTCTTCTCAACTGTATTGTAGATCTGCTGTCTCACAAAGGGGTAACTCATGACGTGGTCTGTAATTTCTGGGAGGAAATAATTAGATATACAAACTTCAGTGATTAAGCAATATTATGGTCCATTAAGGCAATAGTCTTAATATAGCAAGATATTAATGGTTTTAATCTTAACCAAGCAAAAGCCTAATTAAACTGTAATTATTTTTTTTTTAGGAACATAATTGACAACTAATTTGACTATTGCAAACACTTACTCTGAATCAAGCCCTTTTCTTTGGTAAGTGGGATTTTCTTCTTAGCAAGACCTCTGGCAGCCTCCACAGCGACTTCCTCCAAGTATTCAATGGTCCTCTCCTCTGGACTCTTCAATCCAGGTCCTGTTTTTGTTTTTTTTTGTTTTTCAAATAAATTCATAATTTCATTCAACAAGGATAAATAAATAGATGAAAGGGGACAGGAAAGACTTTAATGCTTAGAAAAACCAAAAGAACTATATTTATTTGTATATTTATCAAAGAAATCCTGAAAAAAAATTATGTATGCCAAAATAAATAAATAAATATATATTACACACACACACACACACACAGAGTACTGTGCAAAAGTCTTAGGCCACTAATATTTTCACCAACAAAAAATGGTTCTAAGTAGGGGTGCACCGATCCGATATTAGTATCGGATATCGGCCGCGATATTGAAAAAATAGCTTTTAGGGGGTTTTTTTACCGACGAAAACGAGACGATAACGAACGAAAACTAATTTGAAATGACAAAAACTATATGACGAAAATCTATTGGCATTTTCGTCAACGTATAAAAACGAGACGAAAATGTTATGGAGGGACGATTGGAAAGA
>JAUCMS010000031.1:13617155-13638227 GCA_032357445.1 Enteromius radiatus | reverse complement strand
TGGAGTGTTATGTCATGTACTGCCTTTGTCTGTGTGTTGTGTCCCCATTGGTTCCCTGGTTTCATGTCTTTTTCTCATTGGTTGGTTCTGTCTTGTGTTCCCGTCTAGCATAAAAGAAGCCCTCACCCTTGTTTCAAAGCTTGTTTCATTGCGTTTTTGACCTTGGACTGTTTTCTAGTGTTTTGATTGTTTGCCGCCTGCCCTGACCCTTGCCTGTTGGAATATACTCTTTTGCCTTTGCCTGGATTAAACTGTTTGCTGGTGTTTGACCACGTTTGTGAATAAAGTGTTTGCATCTGGATCCCCACTCGACCCTCATTCTCTACGTCACAAATGCATATTTATTTCTGTGGGTTACTTCATATATTTTAAATAATGCATTGAAAATGTTTATTTAACAAGAATGTTTACAATGCAAAACTTTGAATATCGGTTGGCAAAAGTGTGTTTTATGTAAAATCACACTAAATACAACATTTTACGCATCAATGTCTTCATTTTTAATAAGTAATGTCTATCTATATAGAAATAAATAAGAAACAACATACAAAGTTGCATTCAGCTTTTATATATGCGGTTTATATTTTGAGCACAGCATAAAATCTTTAACAAATATACTTCTGTAATAAGCAGATTTGACATAGGCATGACGTCTTTAAAAACGCACCAGGAGTACACATATTCTTGAAGTATAACAAACTATTATGAAAAAATAAATATCTGCTATTAATATGCGTCAAAATGTATTCATTTATGTATAACCTTTATTATCTATCTATCTAGTAATCAATAAGAACCAATATACATAATATGAATAAAGCTGTTTTCATTTTTTTTATATATCAGGATTATATACAGAACACAGCATGAACTGATGAACTGAATATTGTTGGGTTTAACAAACCCAGCTCTCTAAAACACATACTTCTGCAATAAGCAGATTTGAAATACTGCCCTAATTTTTCCTGCAACAATCTGCTATGAGCAATGTGCAACTCATGCAATACAATGACCTTCTTGACCTAAACCGTTGATTCCATCTCCGTATGTACAATATTCTGCACTTCTTGCCGATCAGCCCATCCAATAGTGTGCCTGCAGGGCTTCTCTTTACTCTTGGTCAACTCTGGCTTAGCCCTTTTAGTCGGATTACAACATAGCTTGGGTTTGCATTGACTTCTACAGGAAAGCTCACACTGAGAGTCACCAGATCCTTCAGAAATGGGCGAAAATTCTGGCTGAACAGTAGTAGCGTGGATGCCTTCATCGTGGAAGATATCTTTAACGCGCTTGGCAATGTCCATGTAAGAAGCTGGATCTGTGCATTTGATGTGAGCAGTTGCAATAATGCGAGACCCAGCCAGCTGCCAGATATGCAGGTCATGAACTGCCTTAACTCCATCCAAGCTCCTTAGCTTCCCATTCAGCTTGTGCATATCGATCTGTTCAGGGACCGTTTGTAGGAGAATCAGAGCCGACTCCTTTAAGAGAGGGAAAGTTGTGTAGAGCAAAATGCACACCATCATTAGACATAAAGTTGGGTCCAGGTAAAGCACCCAGCACGGTCCGGCCACGGAGACCGTTCTGGGCATCCTGTCAGGTGTTTGGGATATGCTCAGGACTGTGGTATTAACATGTTGGTGTTCAGTCAAGTGGCTGCTGAGGCAGGGGTTGAAACAGACTGTGTCGCTGTGGCAAGGTGTCCACACAAAACTGAAGATCAAGGCATTGACTACCACGATGACGGACCCTAATGCGTCACCAAGCACATGCAGAAACACCCCACGCATGTTCATCTGGGAGGCCGACTCAGAACTGTGATCCAGGTCCTCCAATGAGCCCTTAGCAGTGATTTTGATGTTTAGGTTGTCTGGAAAAGCAAAAAATAAAGATGAGGAAAACATTGTTTTCGATTATACCTGTTTTTCATAGGTTTTGAGCTTAAGAGTGAAGCTAAGCTATGACTTTGAACTACTCCCAAGTTACAAGGTTTTCACACTTTTTGTAAAAAAAAAAAAAAAAACTAAAATAAATACATCAAAAAATACTGATACTAATATTTATTTTTTTGCACAAAAAGAGTTATATTCAACTTAGAAAACTGCATTGACACTGTTCCACACTTTCTGAATTTCCATGTTTTTGACTGAATGCCAATTGCTAGCTAAAGAAATGCTAACTACAAAATAACTAAAAAACAGGAACAAGTCCTATGTACTTATTGTAGTAATTGGGTACTAACCCTAAACCTAACCCTAGCCCACTTAGCCACCTTATATTACAGTACTGTAAAATACAGCACAACCAAACATTTATGTTGACTTCAGACATTTCCATTTCATTAACTTTGATGACTGTTCAAGGCCTGGAAATCACACTTTAGAATTTCCCTGATATTCCATGACTTTTAAGACAGATACTTTCTGAATTTCCATGTTATTCCCATTACTTTTCTGGTTGTGCAAAAACCGGATATCAATTTCTGTCTGAAGAAATACTAAGAAATAGTTAACTATATAGACATTTCCTTTACATTTTAAGGATTGTTTTTTTATTTTATTTTAAGATTTTTGATGTTCCCTGATACTTCAAGGTTTTCCTTGAATGCAGGAACAAGCTTTTTTACATATTAAATATAATTTTTTTCCCTAGGTGTAAAAATAACCATTTTAAAATGTCCAGGTGTTCCAAGAATGTGCAATCCTTCATTTATACAGTATGTAAGCGTTAGATTATTAAAATGAAAATTTAAATGAAATACCTGATTTTAGTTCAGAAGTTTGGTCTCCTTGTGAACTGTTTATCATGAGATTGTATACTTCTTCGTGTGCTTTTGGTTTTTCATACTCTCTGCGATTTGTCTTGTGAAGATGAGAGTGTCCAGTATGAGAGTGACCCCCATGAGAGTGTCCGTGCCCACCAAACCCCGCGTGTCCGTGGAACAGGAAAAGACCGAGAACATTCACCAGGAGGCCGGCAACGCCAACCCAAATGACCACGCGTGGATTCTCAATCTCGTGAGGCAGCGTGTAGCGCTCGACGGCTTCTAACACAATAGTGAAGCAGAGGGCCGTCAAAAACACGGCGTTAACTAACGCTCCCATCACTTCTGCGCGGATCCATCCATACGTGTTTTTACTTGTGACACGAGTTGTCTCCGCAAAACTGACCGCGATTAAAGCCACTATCAAAGCTATTACATCCGACAGCATGTGAAAAGAGTCAGACAGCATTGCGAGAGATGCAGTGATCCTGCTTACCACAACTTCAACGATGAAAAACGCAAGTGTTAAAGACAGCATACACAGCAAACGCACCCGATTCTGTCCCAAACCCATGTTTGTCTTGAAAGGCGAAAACAAAACAAAACAAAAAAATTACTAGTTTCTTTTAGAACTTGTAAAACTTTACATTTCGTGACAAAACCTGTTTTAAATGTCTATGGCATTAACAAGACATTAATGTTGGAAATAAACGCGTAAACGCTGTTGCTATTGGCAACTTACGAACTGACAGTTGCGCGACGGACCAGAAAATTCATCAGCACAGCGAAACGTCCATTCATACTTATAGACAGAAACACCGGCCGCTACAGACTGATGATGGAATAAAAGACGCTCATGAATCTCCAGGACAAGTTAAGCGAAACCTGAGACTTTGCACCCGGCAAAGTTCTCCACACGGTCTGAACGGGGACGCGCAGTCCCATTGGCCGAATATGACTGAACGCTGGAGTCACATGGGCAGTGAGAACACATTCTGAAGCCGTTCAAACAATGAAATCATAGCAATCAGTACAAATGAATGAAACATACTCCAAGGTGTGCACAGATTAGCTACATTAGTAATAAAGAAAGATTATCATTACCCATAAATTAATGATTATGATTTTGAATCACATTCGTAGCCTATAATTAGAAAGCCAAAGTTCAGTATTGTGCAGTAGTATCATGTTTGAAATGACTATAGGCCTATGATATGTTTGGACCCAAAATTCTAAAAGACAGACAGATAGATAGATAGATAGATAGATAGACAGACAGACAGACAGATAGATAGACAGACAGACAGACAGATAGATATATAGATAGATAGAATACAATGATGGTACAAGCACTGTTACAAATATATATATATATATATATATATATATATATATATATGTATGTTCATATTCCACCCTGTTTTTTTTATGTTTATTACATTAGGGTATCATTTCAACATTACTATCATAATACAGATGGGTACTGCAAAACAGGCAATATGCAGTCACAAAAATCTATATATGTATATGTGTGTATGTTTGTGTGTATGTGTGTCTATCTATCTACCTATCAAATAATATAGAATAAAATAATAACATTAGATTTCAATTTCATTAATTTTTTTGATTGTGTGAACACACACACACACACACACACACACACAATCATGTTGTTTTCATAATTTATGGGAACTCTTCATATAGGCGTAATGGTTTTTACTGTACAAACTCTATGTGCTATTGCCCTACACCAGGGATGGGCAACTTCAATTCTGGATGGCCACTGTCCTGCAGAGTTTAGCTCCAACCCTATAATCAAACATTAGGGTTGGAGCTAAATTCTACAGGACAGTGGCCCTCCAGGACAGACGTTGCCCATCCCTGCCCTACATAAACCTTCCCATCACACAAATTAATAAATAAAAATGTTAGTATGTTTTTTTGTTTTTTTTTACGCCTTTTGAATTACAGGGACACTGAAAATGTTCTCATAAATCACCTTCATATTGTAATATCTGTCATACCCATATCATTATACAAATTTGTTTCTTCATAAACCACATAAACATGCACACAGACGTGTGTGTCTGTGAGGAACATGATGAAATAAAAAGAAAAACAATGAATGACTTTTTATTTATTTATTTATATTCATATTAGTATTCATACAAGTATTTTAATTTAAGTGTATTCATCTTTCTAAATTAAACGAGCCTAATTTATGCGTTATTAAAGGATTTTTACTATCAAACCCTTAATAAAAATGAAGGTTAGGTCATAAGCCTAATCTAATTTTTGGCCATAATGAACTCTTTTAGCCATATACCATTTTTTTGCCCTATTACTTTATAATAACTTAATCTCCAATAATCTCATCATTGAATGACTATAACCTGCACACCGAATGCGTCAGCACCTCACGCAGAGAGAAAACATGCTAGTCTACCTATCAGCAGCGCGCTCCGTCTATTGTCTGTGAGGAGCAGGGCGTGTGCCGCCGAAGCAGGAGATGCGCGGGGCTCGGTGCATGAAGCGGACTGAAACGATGGCGTTGGACCGAAATGTTATGCGCTCCTGTTTTCATAGGATGGACATACATTTGCCGCATCCAAATGCGTATGTGTAGGCTGAATGTGCATGTGCGTATTTTATTTAATCATTCCTTGTAGTCATATACGTATAACATAGCAGGATATTAAAGACGTTACAGGCTTTTTCATAGAAATGATGAAGAGAAACAGCCTATTGCGACCGCGATCCATGTCGATTGGCAAGAAATCAGAGACGGTGAAGGTGGTGGTGCGTTGCCGCCCTTTAAACAAGAAGGAAGAGGCAACAAATCAAGAAAGAATTGTTGAAGTAGATGTCAGACTGGGACAGGTGAGCGTGCGTAATCCCAAATCATCCGGAAGCCTCTTGAAAACATTCACGTTTGATGCCGTCTATGACGTGGGTTCAAAACAAAACGAGCTGTATGACTATGCATGTAAACCTCTTATTGACTCTGTTTTGCACGGGTTCAACGGAACTGTATTTGCTTATGGGCAAACTGGCACTGGCAAAACATATACAATGGAAGGTGTGCCCACAGACCCCGAGAGGAGGGGAGTCATTCCAAATTCATTTCAGCACATTTTCACTCACATATCTAGGTCCCAGAATCAACAGTATCTCGTGAGAGTGTCTTACATTGAAATATATCAAGAAGAGATACGAGACCTCCTTTGCAAGGACAACAATAAAAAACTGGAGCTCAAGGAAAATCCTGAGTTGGGGGTTTATGTCAAAGATCTCTCATCTGTGGTGACCAAGAACATAAAGGAGATTGAGCATGTCATGAACTTGGGGAACCAATCAAGATCTGTCGGATTTACCAAAATGAACGAGCGTAGTTCGAGATCTCATGCCATTTTTGTCATAACTATTGAATGCAGTGAAATGGGCATTGATGGTGAAGACCACATTCGTGTTGGAAAGTTAAACATGGTGGATCTGGCCGGCAGTGAGCGGCAAAGCAAAACAGGCGTCCAGGGACAGAGGTTTAAAGAGGCTACGAAAATAAACTTGTCGCTTTCCGCTCTTGGAAATGTTATCTCGGCTTTGGTGGATGGGAAGAGTACCCACGTGCCCTACCGCGACTCCAAACTCACCCGGCTGTTACAGGACTCCCTCGGAGGCAACGCCAAAACGGTCATGGTGGCCACCATCGGACCAGCTTCGTGCCACTACGACGAGACCGTCACCACACTGAGGTACGCCAACAGAGCGAAGAACATCAGGAACAAGCCAAAGATCAACGAGGACCCCAAAGACGCCCTGCTCCGCGAGTTCCAAGAGGAAATAGCCCGGCTGAAGGCGCAGCTCGAGGAACGAGGGATGCTGGCGAAAGAAAGGAGGAGACGGAGGAGAAACAGTATGAGGATGAAGAGGAGCATGAGCAGCGGAGAAGTGGAAACTCCAAGGGATGGAGAGGTGGAGGTCACCCAGACCGTTCAGGAGGAGAGCGTGGAGGAATATTGGTGGAAGCAGCAGATGGCCAAGACCTCTGCCAATTACAAGCCTGATATTAGCAGGAAACTTGGCACCGTCGATGAGAAAGCTAAGACTGTGGAAGAGTTGCTGAAGGAGCAACAATCTATGGAAAGTTTGATTGAAAAATACAAGGTTAGTTCTTTCCACAGTTTTTTTTCTTCATGCAGATTACACACTAAATCATTCATAAGCCACATCATAAACTTTGTGCCATGCTTTTTATAGGCTATGGAAAGTAAGCTTCTGGTTGGAGGAAAAAACATGATTGACCACACCAATGAACAGCAGAGGATGCTGGAACTGAAGAGGCAGGAGATTGCTGAGCAGGTGACCATAGTAAAAAAGTAGCCATTTACATCATGATTATAAGACACAGCAGCATAAAAACACTTGAAGAATCACTTGAGAATCTCTTATGTGTGTGTGATAAATCTTTCTAGGATAGAATGGAAAGAGAGATGCAGCAGCTGATGTTTGAACAGGATGAAGAGACGATTGAATTGAAAGAGACGTTTACTACTTTACAGCAAGAGGTGGAATTTAAGACCAAGAAACTTAAAAAGGTACACACGGTTACTGACACACACACACACACACACACACACACACACTGCTCACTGTTTTTGAAGCAGAACAAAATGTAAGTAGCACATTAGAATGTTATGTTAGACGTACATGTAAGGAATATTCAGTTCTGATTAATCAGTCGTAGCAATCTGTGGGCAAATATTTGTAATATATAAGTGGTTCTCAACCAGGAGGACGGAACCAACTATGCAGTCTCCATAAACTCTATTAAATCTTAAACATATTTAAATTTAGTATTACAATTTATTAACATATCACCTTATGAGGAAAGGAGGTTCTTTGAATATTATTATTACAAGGAGGGCCTTGAGTCAAAAAGATGAGAGCTAATCTGTATAATTGAAAGCTACTCAAGCTACTTTTGATTTAAATCAATATTTTATGACCAGATTTTTATTTATCTGACGTTTTCATGAATCTTAATCAACAAGTATGGTTCTGATACCTGGTTTATTTTGTGATAATATCTTGCTCAATGTATATTATCCCTGTCAAAATTTGTTCATGATCATGGCTTACTGTAGATATCATGGATCTTTTTCAGGCATGGCATATTTAGACGGATATTTAGACTACCTGCTAA
The DNA here is from genome assembly GCA_032357445.1 of Enteromius radiatus. NCBI lineage: Eukaryota > Metazoa > Chordata > Actinopteri > Cypriniformes > Cyprinidae > Enteromius > Enteromius radiatus. The sequence goes on along the minus strand of JAUCMS010000031.1, from coordinate 13,630,260 downwards.
AAGTGTGTTTTTTAATCAATTAAATTAATTGTAATAATCAAAATCAACCATTCAACTAATGTTCTATCATGTTTTCAAGGATATTCTGCGGAGTGTCTTTAAGTGATGTTCGTAACATGAGTATTTGAGGCTAATAGGAAAAGCACAAATAACTCTATGTAATACAGTAGACATTAGCTATGTTGAGTGCTTATATTTCTTATTTGAACCCCAGTCAACACTGCATTGGTTGTTCATCTCAGTTTTACAGCAAGCTGCAGCTGGTGAGGTCTGAGATTGGAGATATCATCAATGAACATGTCACAATGAGACAGGAACTGGAGCAGACAATGAACGAGCTGACAAGAGAGATGAAATTCAAGTATGTCCCACTTGTCCTCTTAGTTTTATTCTGAAGTAAACTATAAAAAGACAAAACTCCTGTACATGCCATGATGGTTTTGGTTTTTTCACTTGTCCCTTTGTATTTTTACCAGAAACCTGATTATTGAGAACTTCATTCCTCCAGAGGAAAAGAATAAGATCATAAATCGTCTCCACTTTGACAGCGAGGAAGACCAGTGGAAAGTCTTACCTCTTCTTCCTTTTGAAAAGTACATTAAAAAACAACTTTCTACCTACCAGTAAAAAAAAAAAAAAAGGATGATGTTCTTATCTGATGATATTGTATTTTCTCTCATTTTCCAGTAACTCCCCTCTTGTCCGACGAAGGCCAACTTCTGTAGTGGGACACAAGAGACCAATTAGTCAGTATGCTCAAGCTGCTGTGTCAACCGGCTCTCCTTCTAGATACAGGGTTAGTATTACACAGAGATAAAGTCATTTTAGAAAAAAAATTCCAATCATTATGCAATAAATCATATTTCTGTTTTAAGGTAATAATACCATTTAGTGAATTCTTAGGGAAATGTAGTGAACAAAAATGCATTACCATTCTTAAAATATTGGTAAGATTTTTAAGGTTTTAGAAATATCTTATGCTCACCAAGTCTGCATTTACAGTTGCATTTCTTTTGCAATAGAGCTATGTCATAATTATTCAACCCCTATTCAACATTGCTGTCACATACTTATTTTTGTTTTTAAAAATCATTTATTTGTTATTGCAACGTCATTACTTCAGTCTTTAGTGTCACATGATCCTTCAAAAATCATTCTAACATTCTGATTAGATGCTTAAGAAAAATGTCTATTTCTTATTATAAGTTAATAGTCTTGTAAAATCTTTTATTGCCCCAGGCTGAGAACATTATGCTTCTGGAGCTGGACATTTCTCCACCCACCATGGTGCCCCTGGACCTTCAGAAGTCAGATATAAGGACCCAAGACTTGATACGTGACTTTGGCCTTTATAGAAAGCGGGCGACTGCATCCCGGGTCATGAAAGCCAGATCGTGGTGATTACCCTGCAAATATTATTTAGCTGCTCCCCAGAAAGCTGAAATGAATTGTCTGCATTTAAACCTTGTTTTTTTCTTCCTTCTCAAGGTACCAAGGGCCAAATCAATCTGCTTCTTCATCAGCCAGCCCCATGGCCTCTGGGTCCCAATGCCCAGACTCAATGGGGGCTTGTGCTGCCGCCTACCAGCCATGAGCCTGTACAGTGTGTTATGCCTGCAAGCATAGAAGCATAGAAAGCACTTAATTATTCTTTGCACTGTTTTCATGAGCTTTAAACGATGCCATTTGTCTTTTTCATCACCTTGATTTTTTTTTGCATCAAAGCTTAGTCATTTTAAGCACAATTGACTCCTGTATACTTGAAAAAGTTAGTGTTTCCTCTTTAAGCTTTTGATGTCTTTCTTGAACAGCAATGCAAACAATAAATGGATCATAAACAAACAATATGTACCACATAACAAGTTCAACTGAACTGTACAAACGCTAATATCAAACCATGACTTATACAAACAACATCTGCAACATATTGAAAGATGTAAAGAATTTTAAAAAGCACAAAGGGAGTTTGAATAAGAAAGCCGGTATGTTATAGATCACATGACTGTTGGTTACATACCATTGTAGGCCACTTTAGCTTTAGTGCTCTAGGAGTTTTGTCACAAGTTTGTAATAGGCCAAGGGGCAAGCATTAACCTGTCATGCACATATGCTTATATATTATTTGGACCATTAAGGTCAACGTTAATTCAAAACTTTTTTTTTTCATTCCTAAATGATTGTTCTTGTTTATTTAATTGATTTGGTATCCTCAATCAGTTGATAACTTTAAGTCAAGTCAAGTCACTTTTATTTATATAGCGCTTTTAACAATACAGATTGTAGCAAAGCACTGAACATTATCAAATAGGATAACAGATAAACAGGATAACTTTAGTTAATTGATGACACTGCTCGGGGTAGTAAGTAGGCATCTTTAAACAGTTTTATAGGCAAGCATATATATTCCTCGAGCATGTAACTTTCCACAATCAGATCAATTCCGTGTGGAAAAAATAAAGTCCTGTCCTCTATTTTGCTCTTAGAAGTATCCTGTGGATACCCTTCAAGGCAGAGAAAAGTCACATTTATGGAGGTATTAATAGCAGCTGTATGAAACATTATGTACTTTGTGACTTTATTGATTGAATGGAAATGGCACAATTTGGAACACTTTGTATTTTATTGCGTTCCTACCACCTATATTTAAAATTGTTAGACTACATGAATAATGTAACTGGGAAGTTGAATTGTAGTTCACAGCATGCTTTACAAGGAGAGTAAGTTTAGGATTTTTATTTATTTTTCTTCTTTTTTTTTTGGTAAAATAAAAGCCATGTTAGTGGTTAATGTTCAGTTATGTTAAACATTTAGAATAGTTTCTGAATTTGGGGATTGTCCATTATGCTGAAGAGTCTTGCATGTGCTTAGGCTGTGAGCAGAAAATGTGATCAAATTAAATATATATATATATATTTATTATTATTATTTTTAATTAATAATAAATAAAAATATATGTTTGTTCAACACAAGTAAATTAAAAAAGAAATTGTTATTATTAAGTACTAAAAATAACTGGTCATGAGGGGGCGATCTACACAATGTAGAATATATATATATATATATATATATATTTTTTTTTTAAGACAATATATTAATATTCTTACGAGTCTCTCAATATGTGTGATAACAAATGCTAATCAAAAATGCTATTACTTTAATTTATAAATAGTTTTAGCTGTCACTAGAATGCGCCCAAACTGTTGATGTTGTTTTACAATAATTTAAACCTCCAGAAACTTCACTTGAAACGTCTGCTTGCATTTTTCTATTAAAATATGCCACTTGGTTTGTATTGTTATTTAGTGCAATGGCGTAATGCATAAAGAAGTAACGTTAAATATAACCTTTTAAATTAGCTAGCTATTGACCGCTGTAATCTAATTTTTGTTTTAAGTCCACGATTACAAATAGCTTCTGTTAAATGCATTGCTAGTCATTTGAGCCATATAAAGAAGTTATATTGATACTACAAGTAAGCGTGTGTATCGGTCTTGGAGTTTAAAACGTTTATAGAAATGAAAACAAAGGACAGAGACAAGCCTTTAGGTAGGTGGTTTCCCCCAAACTGTCATCGTACAGTAAGATGACGTTTCCCAGAGGGTCACATGATTAGTCTCTTACAGTAAAACCCAATATGGCAGAGATGGCAGGTCTTGCACGGTAACTAAAGCAACATCAACACTCTGTACAGCACCCGGGTCGATTTTGCGCGACCGACCGCAGACATGAGGGAAAGACAGAAGAAGAAAAAGGGGAGGACGTGGGCAGAGGCCGCCAAAACGGTAAAAACGAAATATTCTTGAGCGCTTGTTTAGCTTGTTTTCGCCTTGTGTGCTCCCACTTGTACAACTGTGTTTATGAGTTCATGACCTGCTGGTGTAGGCGAAGTATTGCGTATGCGTTCGGGGCCTGGTTTCGGTTGGTGTTTGTTAAAGTGCATTTAGATCCATACACTACCCGAACGTTAATGAAATGATTTTCCTCACAGTAACGTAACGTTACCATTTGGGAACTTTTGATGCTGGTAACGTTAGTGATTTCATGAAGCGTCTGTAGCATGACGTTCGTGTCAGTTGCTAGCTCAGGCGAGGCAGCTTAGCGCGCGTACACAGACTAGTGACACTTCGCTGGTTAGCCAGTTAGCTTAGCTTACCTAAACCCGCATAAACAACCCAATATTGTCACTAACCTCTCGGAGACACACTAGTATTACTTCACTTTTGAATTCGTCTGCATTTTCTAATGTAAAAGACTACAATCATCGCTCGCTTGAATATGTTGTGTCGGTAGACACCGCGATCTTGTCAAACGCAGCTTGTTTACTTTCGTGTTTTTGAATGATAGCTTAAATTAGCGGAACTTTGCCCATTGCTGTTAAATATAACTTTAGCCCCATGTCATAATATAGGACATATTAAGTTGATACACTGTAACTGAACAGTATGTATTGGGAGATGTCCTCAAACTAAAGTTCCACGTTTATTTTGCAGCTTCTGGTTATGCACCTGTTTTGCAAAGTCTCATTTGTGAACCAAGCTTCAGTCGGATCTTTTAATGAATCGGTTTACAACGACTGCGAATTGTTCTGAATCAAACATATTTTGTACGTGTCTAAAAAGGGAAGCAGCTCATGCACAAGTGTCTAATTCGAAATGAAAGAAACGTAAGCTACGTTATAGCGTGTTAGCAGTACCCTAAACTTGGAAGAATGCAACGAATAATCTATTAAAGTCTGCATGTAATGAAAATTAACCATATCTGTTTTATACATTTTATATTATAGGTCTCATTGTAAACAGTTTATACCTGCATATGTAAAATTGCATATGAACTTTTGCATTTAATTACTGGCTGTTTTTATTATTATTATTATTATTATTATTAATCAATCAACAAACAAATATACAGTATAACAGAGTACCAACCAATAGTAGTTTTTTTTTTCTCCACTAAATATTGAAAACTTTTTTGCGCGTTTTGGCTGTTTACACAACAATGCCAGTTTGGGGGACTGAAAAATCATATGTTTTTCAAAGTGCAGGTTTTTAAAAAGGACTCATTTACATACGTATATTGTGTGTTCAGTTTACAGGTATGTGAGTGTAGTGCACTGGTTCCCAACCATGTTGAGTCCCCCCAACACTGCATGTTTTTCATGTCTCTTTAATCAAACAAACCTGATTCAGATCATCAGTTCATTAGTAGAGAATCCAGGACTTGAAATGGTTGTGTCAGTTTAAAGATGCAAAATGTGCAGTGTTGGGGGGCCTCCAGGAACATGGTTGGGAACCACTGATGTAGTGTTTATTTACAACTTGACATCACCAACTACCTGGCTAGCCAGGCAAGTTTAAGTTTAGTATGCACCAATCCTGGGTTTTGGATACCATGACATTTGTTTGGCTTTTAGCAGTGTTCATCACCATAGTAACTTACGCTACACTGCTAACCTGCTCTGGGGCAGGTTATGTTCTGGGTTAGAGATCTCAAAACGAAATTTGACCAATCAGCTTCCAGCAACGTGACACATGTCTGATGCAAATAAGCCACTCCCCCAGCTTCTCTTACTTAGTAAAACATTGTTTAAAGATAAAATCATCAGATTGTTTTTTAGATTATTATTTTTAGAATTACTTTATTATTTATATAATTATTATCTCCTTAATCTATTACAGTTTAGCCAGTTTAGTTTAATAGTAATAAGCTTTTAATATTTTTAAGTGTTTTACCTATAGTGTTTGTTATTTTAGTGTTATACTTTATTATATTATCATCATTATAAAGTAACTTTACATCTTACTTGCACATTTATGTTTGTTTGTTAGTTTTTGTTTTGTTTTTTAAGTTTTCCTCTTTCATTAATAGGTTGTTTCATCTTGCTATGTAAATGTGTTTAATTTCCTCATGTTGTTCAATCTTTTATTCTTTGGTAGTGAATCTGACTCTCTCACCAGAAGTGAATGAAAGTTTAAAAGCATGTGATTGGCCGCTTATTGCTGATGTCACACTTTCATGTGCACGTGCTACATTAACTCAGGATCAAGCCTGAGTTGACAGAGAAAGTTGATGACTAGCTTCATGGTACCAACAAACCCAGACTGGAGTGGTTTGGTTTTGTCAACTCAAAACTAATTCCTTAACTCTGAGAGTTTGTTTAGCCACCATCATGGTACAGACCCCTGGTCCGGCACACTAGATTTAGTTTTCGCTCATCTGTGTGAATGGGATTGTTTTGACAATGTCACCTGGACACAAAACTTTTAAAAAACATAAAGGAAATCTTTTCAGTTTTTAGTATGTTATGTAAACACAAAAATGAAAATGTCCCTCTCTCTCCACTTTTGAGTGCAGGACATACATCTCAATATATGATCAATAACCGATGCATAGAACCGTGTCTTCACTTGCTTTTTCTATTTCAATGATCCATTCAGAACAAAAGATCTGTCACTACTTCCATTACAACATAAAGATCCTCTGAAACCGTTTTTTTTTTTTTTTAATTCTTTTAAGGAACTAATCGAAAGAACACATTTGAGGAAATGAGTCAGATCTTCCATTATTAGTAAAACATAAAGCACACAGACTAATAGCTGTCATTGGTGGGCATTTTTTCCATTCAAACTGATCCATTGTATACCAAAGAGGTTTATGGGGGAACTACAGATGTGCAGCTGTAAAATAGATGTGTCTTTACATTTAATAACAAATATCAAAGCCTATAAAAATGTTTATAAATAAATAAATGGAAAAAATACATCTGTGTGAACTTGAAACTGGCTTCGTACATCTACCTGCCATGCAAAAAATGTCTCAAATATGAAAAGTAGTTTCTGAGAAAAGGTCTGACATCATTTAATTGGAGATGGTGAAATTCATAGTGACTCAGCAGGGTTATTATTGCTAATTATAACTAAAACCATAAAAAGTCATTATTTTAAATAAAATTTGTAAAAATTCTAGCAATCGGTTATTTTATGTCAGCTGTCTAAGAAACTGGGTTTCACGTAAGCAAATGCATGGATGAATGAATGTACTTTCCTGACCGAAATAAAGTATGAGGGTAATGAATGCTGGATGTGAGATCATATCGTCAGTGTGACACAGCAGGGGTGAAGCAGCTCTTGGGCTTCCATCCAGAAGCTGACTTCATGTGTGGCTAAAAACCACAGATCACTTGGAATGTCTGGAGTCCATTTGCATTTCCCAAACTCTCGAAACACGACCACTTTTGAATGTAACTCTCACCCAAACTAACATGACAAAGTAGGTCAGTTAATGATAGAATTCAAAGTCATTACCTTTTTAACTGACCATCAGATCAAATTCATTCTTGCTCTGCGGTTGAGTCACTGCTGAATTGTTCACTTGTTTCCTTGTTTCACAGGTACTTGAGAAGTACCCCAACACACCGATGAGTCATAAAGAGATACTGCAAGTGATTCAGAGGGAAAGGCTTAAGGAGATAAGGTGAGATCATTTTACAGAGTGTTTCTTGTTTATTATTAAAATAGCTGTTTCTTTTTCACACACGCTTTACTACGGATTGTGCAGGTTGCCCCTGAACTGTACCGCATCATATAATTTTTGTTTTGTTTTGTTTATTGTGTTTTTTTATGTGGCCACATATCTAATTTATCTCTTTTACATATCTCTTTTTTAATATTATTTCTCTGTTGTCTTCCAGAAGGTAAGATTATACAGTAGTACATCCTTCTCTCCAACTAACTTAAATCCGTTAGCCAAGACCTATGCATGTTATTAACATGTCCCCAGCTGACACAGCATGCAAAGGGACTCCTAAGAGTGAGGACCCAATGGCCGTGGCTTTGACCATAGTGCTTGTCCTCAGAAATGGCTAGTGGCTTGCTGTGCTTCTGCCAGATTTGCTCTGTTGAAGATGCTATATAACAGATATACTAAATAAATCTAACCTCCTTAAGCTTGTTTTATTATCATTGCGATTATTTATTTATTTTTTTTAAATACTGCAGACTAAAACCAATCAGTAGTTTGCTTGAGAAGACAAATAGTTCAAAATGTAGAAAATATAACTCACTTTTGTTGCTTGGAATAAAGCTGACATGAAATAAGATAAACTATAAATTCGTATGAAAAATTGAAAAATGTTCCACAGCTAACTGAAATAAGTTCAAGCACTAAATCACTAACTGCAAGTACATAAAAACTAAAACTGAGATGTCTAAATTAAACCAGAAACTAAATAAAAATAAAAACGTATTTAACCTCAATAGTAAAAAAGAAAAAAAAAATGAATAATAAAATTGCAAAAACATAGAAGAGAATAATTTACGTTTGATCTAAAATTATAATCAGAATTGGTCATATAAAAATTATATCTAGTTTAAAATATTATTTAAAAAATAAATAACACAGCTATAATAGTATATATATATATATATATATATATATATATATAACAACTAAAAACACCATTTACTTATTTTTGACTTTACATTTACTTTATTTTATTTGAAAGATTGTCCTAAAGTACTGAATTTTAATGTATGTGTATATTATGTGCAGAATTTGCCAGAATTTTGTATATTTTGCATTGTGCTGCATATTTAGAAATGAAGGACAAACAGGAAATAACACTTTTATTATGTTTTTGTTATGCCTTGATCAAAAGCCAGACATCTTAAGTCATTTACAGCCATATTCGGTCATCCAGATTACTTGTAATGTAGCTTGTTTTCAGTATTTTTACATTTTACATATTTTATTTAGATCTATATCGACATACACAAATATCTGGAAATCAACCACTGAACTGTGATCTTTGTTGGAACCTTTCAGTAGTGTGAAGACAGTGATTGATTACATCAGCCGTTTTGTTTGTGTTTTCCCAGTGGAACATCACCTCTTGCCTGTCTCAATGCCATGCTCCATACAAACTCACGTGGAGAGGAAGGGATCTTCTACAAGGTCCCCGGCAGAATGGGAGTCTATACACTGAAGGTAAACACACTGAACCATAAGCAGAATCCCACAGCAACTCACACAAAATAAATAATTAGATTGTTAGAAGATACACAGAGTTCAGCAGCTGGGTTATGAAAGTTAAAAACCGCATAAAACTCCAACAACTACATTTTCCCCATAAGGAAAGTGATTTTTAACAGAAAATAGAGTTGTTGTGAGCTCTATATGTTTTTGTTTAAGCCATCTATTTGCATTATTTCAATTTATGTTTAAAATAATCATGTTTAACAACAGTTTGTTGTAAAAAACTACATTACCCATAATGCTGTGCAGAAAATTCATCCAATCAGAAAAAAATGCATGTGTATATTTAAAGGGGTCAAAACACATATGGTTTCACCCAATCTCATGTTAATCTTGAGTACCGATAGAGTAGTACTGTCTTTCTTAATAAGTTTTATCATATTTTATCACTTTATTTATAAGAAAGATACAGCTTAATGATTCTCTCTGAAAACAGCAGAGCTCTTGGAGGCGTATATTATGTAAACATTAACTTAAATATATATAATCAAAATGTGAAATATGTAGTTTTCACAATTGTTTTTAATTAGATTTTGTAATATTTCTTGGGGTTGTAGTTTTTCCCTTCACTAAAGTTATTAGGCATGCAATTTATTTTTGTTGGACCTTCAAATATGGCTTCATATTTGCTTCAGATTAAATTCTGTAATGTTGTGGTTCACCTCATAGCTGGTTTGCTTTTTTATGGCTTATAACGCTTTAACAGAGCATTTTTCAAAATCCTTATGGGAAAAATGAGTGGAAAATGCTTCCAGAACCATCGCCACTGAAATACTGTATACTGCTGCTAACATATCTACCTTGAATGACAATATATAAATGTGGGGTTTCTATTGCTTTGCTTTTTTCATATGGTTCTGCTGACTCACCTAAATATTTACCATACCACTATTATAATTAATGCTTAATTAATGTTAGTATAACAGGCCCCTGATGATCATTAATTAACACTAAATGTTTGATTAAATTCAAATGAGCTGTTTTAATGGAAATTTAAATTAGTGTTGATGTGATGTGCATGGTTTGTGTATTTATGTGAGCAGAAGGACATTGGAGACGTGGTGAAGGAACTCTCAGAAGATGCTTCAGAGGACAGCAGTGATAACATGTCTGATACTCGATGCACAGAAAATACCAGCACCACTACCTACAGCAAAGATGGACGCAGAGGAAGGTGGAAGAGGAGAGGTACCACATTTTATGAATTATTAGCCATAATTAGAGCTGGAGTGTGTCATCTTTGCACCCTAGTGTCACCAAACAGAACTGCAGAATTAGTAGTAAACTTCTGGGGGAATTAACATACAAACAGCTTGTGTCTGTATATTTAACAGCGATTTTAACATTTAACATATAATTTCTTGCTTAAAATGCATTATACTTGACCATTCAAATGTTTGGGGTTGGTAAGTTTTGAAATAAGTTGCTTTCGCTCACCAAAGCTTATTTTTTCTTTTGTCTGTTTTGTGCAAAAATACAGTAAAAAAGGTACAATATTTGTTTAATATGTATAAAAACACATACAGTATATATTTTGAAAAATAATAATATTGTAAATAAATATTTAATTTATAAAAAAAAAATTCTGAAATATATACATGCATATATACATAACAAATATACACAATACACATACATATATATATATATATATAACGTAAACTATATAAACTTGTGTGTGAGTGTGACAGCCTGTGTCTGTATATTTAACTGGGATTTTAACATTTAACAAATCATTTCTTGCTTTAAAATGCATTATACTCTACTATTCAAAAGTTTTGAAATAAATTACTTTTGCTCACCAGGGCTGCATTTTTCTTTTTTGTTCCAAAATAAAGTAAATAAGGTAAAGCTATTAATTAAAACTAGTAGTTGTTTTTATTATTATTATTTTAATATACTTTCAAATCTAATTTATTTCTGTAATGGCAAAACATTTTCAGCATCTTTACTCCAGCTTTCAGTGTCACAGGATCCTTCTGGAATCTTTCGCTGATTCGCTGCTCAAAAACATTGCTTATTATTTCTGTATATTTCTGTTAATAACAGTTGTGCTGTGGAATATTTTTGCGGAAACCATGCGTTTTTTCAGGATGCTTTGATAAATGGAAAGTTCAAAAGAACAGCAAAAAAATTTTTTGTAACATTATACATGTTTACAAAAAAAATGCATCCTTGCTGAAAAAGTATCCACTTCCTTAAAAAAAACATTGCTGACACCCAAGTTTTTTGCATAGTTAAATATTTATTTATAAATATATTAAAATATTAATGCTCTACAGTTTACATGCTATACTGGATAAGCAAGTTTGAAACAAAAAGAAAAGGCCATTGCCTTCAAAATCAAAACGCTATAAATTACATTTTAATTCAAGTATAACTTCGGGCTGTTTGTTATGACTGTGAGAAATCTCTTTTCTTTCTTTTTTTTTAAGGTTTTGTCCAAATGTGTTTTAGTGGTTGAAGCTTAAGCAAATCACTGTTAGATATCATGACTGATGCCATCTGTTGTGTGATGGAATACGTAGATTGCATGCTGAACCGTAACTCTATGCTGATAAATGACCTCACATCTAAGTTTAGGTTTCCCCACGTTCAAGTCAAAATATTCTTTGAATGCAAAACACCCTTTAAACAGGAAATTCAACTTTTTTTTTTTGATACCACTTCCTCAAATATATGAGAGACTAGTTCGACGCTAACTGAACAAATGTAGGTTTTACCTCAATTTATCTTGCAGAAACTTTTTTTGTTTTTGAAAGTTTTTGAGAATAATGCACTCTAACAGAGTGAATTCATGCAGAACCAAGTACTGTAAGTAAGACTTTCATCTAAATATCCTGGTGAAACTTTGAAGCTGTGGATTGAGAAAATGAAGATTATTGTGTCCGAGAAAAAGAAACTAACTCTGCAAAAACCAGGAAATAATTATTGATTTAGCAGCATGTTATTTATTTGTCTTTTTAAAAAACCCTCATGCTTTAAAAATGTGCTTGGATGACTGTACAATTATATTACAGTGAAACACTTGTATCACTCTGATCTCAGTACATGGTTGTTTTTAGTGGTGTTGCCACTACATATTAAATTAGCTAAATATAGAGTATAAATGCCTTGTAGACATTTGTTGTGAATTATTTCGATTTTAAAATGTCACCAAAGGAAAGTTAAAAAGTGTATTTAGGAATTTAAGGTTGTCGTGGAACAACAATAGCAACATAATTTGCAGGTTATAGTGCAAATTTATTTTTATTATATAAATAATAATATTTTTTAATGAAAATGCATCTTCATCAGATATTGTTCTTTTTAATGTATTAAAATGACCATGAAGTGAAATTAAGTTCCTGCATGTTTATGTGTGAGTTTAACTGTTTGTGGTATTAATGTGCACGCATGCAACTAATGCATTGCTTTCCTCTCATTCTCAGTGCCAGCAAAACTGCAATCTCAGCCGTCTTCTCCTCAGTCTCGCTGTTCATCTCCTTCAGTCGCAAGCAGCAAACTCATATCCCCATCACAGAAGCACAGCAAGAAAGCCCTCAAACAGGTACTGCCACTTACACTTATTATGTATGCTTATTTATTTGGTTATTAATAATAATTACTGTGAATAACATAGGTGTCTTATTTCCATGCTATATATTTTATATATTATATATATCTTTTTTAACAATAACTTTGTGAAGCATTTTTTGTTAAGCATTAAGCATAAAATACATAATATATTAATAATAACATGGTATGGAATATTTGTATAATCAGTGAATTAAAAACTAGTTGAAGGTACTTAATCTCATTTTATTATTTTCTATTTTTGTGATTGGAGCTTAATTGAAAAAGTAAAAAAAAATTAGTTACGGCTCAAACTAATATGAACACCAAAATTATAGTTCATGTTTTTTTGTTGCTCTCATATGTAAATACTGTGAAAGGTAGGCCCTATAGTACACTCAAAAATTAAAATTATGTTATTAATAATTAGGGGTGTAACGATTCGCGTATCGTGTATCGAACGATTCATGGTCGTTTTCCAAATCATCAAAGTGATCATTTGTATCTCCTTGTTAGTGGA
>JAUCMS010000031.1:13600673-13617055 GCA_032357445.1 Enteromius radiatus | reverse complement strand
AACGAATCTGCTGATGCACACCGCAAAGTTCGTTATCACAGGAAGATCCCAGCTGAAGATAATGAGGAAATCACATCACTCCGCTTGTTGTGGATAAGTGCATTCCAAACAACTAAATAATGACACGCCTCCAAGTCTCCACTAACAAGGAGATACAAAAGTTCACTTTGATGATTTGGAAAACGACCATGAATCGTTCGATACCCGATATGCGAATCGTTACACCCCTATTAATAATACTACTTTTTCCAAGTAACTAGTAAAGTAACGCATTACTTTTTTAAATTTTGGAGTAATATAACTGAGTTACTTTTTCAAAAATGTAACGCCAGTTACTTTGTTTTCTAATTTAATGACTGACAAGTCTCCTGACCTCATGAGAAATCATTGTGTGCGGTGTGTGAATACAGTGTAGTTCTAGACTAAATGTGAATGTGCATTAATTCATCTCATTCTCAAAAAACTGATTTAGTATTCATCAAAATGAATTAAAATAAACTCACAATATGAGGCAAACCTGCAATAATTACATTACATAAATGTATCTAATCCCATTTTATTAACCATGTCTTTGCTGCTGACCTTTTAATGATCCAGTTCAACCGTACTTGCAAGCTGTGCTTCAATGTTTTTTTTATTGCTGAAGAGTATTGAACTTTCTTCTCTATTCTACTTTACAAATATGAATTTACTTTTTCTTCAGCTTGAGGTTTATTTGTGACACTTCATTTGCTATAAATAGAACTTCTTATATTAAAAACAAACACTCAAGCTCTGCCCATATCTAAAAAGTAACGCTAAAGTAACGTAATGCATTACTTTCTATAAAAAGTAACTAACGTGACATAATTAGTTACTTTTTTAGGGAGTAATGCAATATTGTAATGCATTACTTTTAAAAGTAACTTTCCCCAACACGGCTGATGTCACATGAACTGTTTTAATAATGTCTTTACTACCTTTTTGAGCCTTGAAGTGTGTATCAGTTTCGTTGCTGTTTATGGAGGGTGAAAAAGCTCTCGGATTTCATAAAAAATATTTTAATTTGTTTTTTGTTTTTGGGTGAACCCTCCCTTGAAGCACTTAAACCACATAGATGTATCTACCATGGTATATTATGATCTTTATTGAATTACACATTTCTGCTGTTGCACAGTATATACTGTCATACCGCCCTGACCTGCTACGATATTATCCACTGTTGGCTGGTTTAAACCTTGAGCAGTCGAGACCCCCTGTGCTCTCTGTTTGCAATACAGCAGCAACCTATGTTATATAAACTGTGGGTTCATAGACATTCTCATAGTTTTTTTTGTCATACTACATTTATAGGCACTGAAACAGCAGCAGCAGAGGAATCAACGGCGCCAATGTGGAATCCCCAATGCCTCAAGCCCACGATTGCTCCTAAAGACTGTCAAAGACATGGCTCACGACTCCTCCAAATCCTGTACATGCATACAGTATTTGATGTTAAAGGGATAGTTCATCCAAAAATTTAAATGTTATGTTTTACTTATCCCCAGGGCGTCCAAGGTGTAGGTGACTTTGTGTCTTCAGTAGAACACAAACAAACGTTCCACACATTCCAAAGCTCTGGGAGTAAAAAAAAACAAAAAGCATACACAGGTGAAACCAAATTAAACCCTGAGGCTCGTGGAGATACTTTGAAGTGTTAAGACATGAAACGACCAGTCTGTGCAAAAAAACTGAACAGTATTTATATAATTTTTTACCTCTATAGAGATCTATACATAGATTACTCATTAGTGACTAGTGTTTCTATGGGCCGCGATATGCAAGGATCTACGTGTATGTCTGTGTATATATCTATGCACAAGAGCACGGTGATGCGTCACGTGCCGGATGTTGTGAATGAGTTCAGGACAGTCGGAGATTGTGGTGTATAAGGGGTACCAAAATTAAAGTTTTTTTGCACAGACTGATTGTTTCGTGTCTTAACACCTTAACACCTCAGTGTATCGTCACAAGACAAAGGGTTTTATTTGGTTTCGTCTGTGTATGTTTTTTTTTTTACTCTCTGAGCTTTGTAACGTTTGGTACCATTGCATTGTATGATTGACAGACTGCAACGGTTTCAGTTAAAAATCTTTGTTTGTGTTCTACTGAAGAATCCAAGTCACCTACATCTTGGATGCCCTGGGGGTAAGCAGATAAACATAAAATTTAAATTTTTGCATGAACTATTCCTTCAATTGTTGTGTCCAATTTCATTTTTGACCAC
This sequence comes from Enteromius radiatus, assembly GCA_032357445.1. Taxonomy (NCBI): domain Eukaryota; kingdom Metazoa; phylum Chordata; class Actinopteri; order Cypriniformes; family Cyprinidae; genus Enteromius; species Enteromius radiatus. The sequence goes on along the minus strand of JAUCMS010000031.1, from coordinate 13,614,810 downwards.
TACTTCATATTCATATAAATACAAAATAAATACTAAACAGAATGTCTCTTTTTACTGTAGCCTGGGAGCTGAAACAGACAGAGCGTTGCCCTGCCAGTCCACAGAACTCTACCTCCAGCTCGTCATCCTCCGTCAAAGCAGATGTGTGCCACTCGACTGGATCCCGGAAGGTGTCTCAGCGCACCAGTAGGCTCAGTGCCAGTGAGTATCGTCACGATCACAGTAATTTGTGTCAGCACATGAGATGCTGTAACTGATCCCCCACCTTGGATTTACAGGACAACTGAGGCGTAACAAGTGTGATATAGATGTTGAGACTCCAGATTCTATCCTCGTCAACACCAACCTGCGAGCGCTCATCAACAAGCACACGTTCTCAATGCTGCCTACCGAGTGTCAACAGAAGCTTCTTAAGATGCTGCCAGAGGTTGACCAGCAGGTAGCGAAACACAAAAAAACCCTGAACATACAGTTTGATTTTGTGGATCATGAGTCTCTAATTGTTATTTGTAATACTTTGCAGGCTAGTATGGATGGTGCACTGAAGGTGACCAGCTCTGCTTTGAACAATGAGTTTTTCACATCAGCTGCGCAGTCTTGGAAGGAGAGGCTATCAGAGGGTCAGTAGTTGTTCTCAATGATTGAAACGTAGTTAAAAGCTTAAGAGCCAGTTTTACTGAACAGGACAAATTAACACGAGAATGCAATTCCAAAACAGCGCTGATGGGAGGAAAATTTCTGCAGGTGATTTATTAACAATGTACGAGTTAAGGAACACAGACTCATTTACTTTACACATTGCCCAACCTAATATACCAAGCTTGGCTCAAATTAGCATAGTTGCAAATAATGAATAAAGAAATTAAGAAGCCACAGTAAATATGGTTGTGAATTAATGAATACTACTAGCAGGCAAATTATACAGTCCACACCAAACTTTGTCTACATGATGCCAAAACATTGAGGAACTTAACAGTGTTGCCATGGTGATTTATTTAAGTAACAGTAAAAAAAGGAAACAGTAATTTTCTTATCATTTTAAAGTGCATTATCCAAACCCTTAAAAAGTTTTAATATACAAAGAACATGCCATTCTGAGGAAACATGCATAGTTTCATGAGCTTGTAATTTTTTTAACAGAAAATTAAAAACTATAAAACTTTAGAGCACAAATTCGAAGTATGGGTCACCACAATTGACCACTCATCACATCACTTCACTTTAACGGCAGTAAAGCTGTTAGTAAAACTGGCCCTAAATGTGCTCATTGTATTTTTGTTTGCTGGTATTGCTCTTAAACAGTGTTGGTTATTGAAATTTTGGTGAAAATATTAGTGTGTATGCAACATAACAGAAGCAAATGTACTGTAAATATAAAAAACCCTGCTGTACGTGTAGAGGTGTACTAAAGGTTTCAACCGAAATACTGGGGCTAAAGTAAAATAAAATGAGTAGTATTTGGCAGGTCATGTGACCGCGATGTGGTAGCTGCCATAAATACAGATTTTTCTAAGTTTCCAGTATTGCAAGAGTTATAAATGTATCTAATCTTAAACCTTATCTAATCTTAATCATCCAACGAAATATACATTTCTAAAGTTAAATTCTTTGAAGAGTAAACATGAAAGTACTTAGTGTGCTGTATATATAACTTTATCTTCAATATTTGTGTGACTTATGCAAGGCTGTATTCTCAGGTGAGTTCACACCAGAGCTGAGGCTGAGAATGCGGCAAGAAATCGAGAAGGAAAAGAAAGTGGAGCTTTGGAAGGAGCATTTCTTTGAGAGCTATTATGGTGAACAGTAAGTCAGCCACAAAGACTTATAGAAACACTGAAAAAGAAAACCATAGAGTATGGTTTAGTTCAGGGGTCTCCTATTCTGGAGAGCCACTTTTTGCAAAGTTTAGTTCTAACACATTGAAGTTTCTAGGGATTCTGAAGACATTGATTATGTTTGCTTAATTAGGGCTACATCTAAATTGTAGCATAATGTGGCCCTCCAGAAGCAGGATTGCATGCCCTGAAACCTGAAAATTGGTTAGTGGGTCACTAGTTTATTGTATCATAAGTGATGTTTTGTTTTTGAGCTTCTTTTTCTTAATATTCTGTTTCTTCTTGCTTTTCATTTCAGATCTGGACTGAGTATAGAGGAATCAAGAGAGCTGACAGAGGATAGGAGTGATCTTGAACCAGCTAAAAGCACGGTCTTACCAGAAAAGCCAGAGACTGTCAAAGAGCCTCAGAGGGTAAACCAGGTGACAGAGATCATCCATATGGAGTTGAGATCCAGAGATGTGAAATCAACAGTAACGCGTGTCTTGGCTGAAGAGCCGGTCAAACCTCCTGCTCAAGAGCAATCACCTTTATCTTTAGACACGAGGAAGGATTCACAGGAAGAACTGATCCCGGAGTCTTCTGTTCAAAAAGAAGTGGAGCCCAAACCTGACAGTGAAAAAGCACAGGATAATGAAATCACATGTAAGACCCCGGCATCTCCTTTAGAAGCAGCGTTCACCTGTTTGAAAGGAAACGAGACACACACCCCTGAAGATGAAAGTCCTGTTGGTGAGGCTGAACAAACTGGAATGGAAAGGAATGAGGCTGGATCTCCATTAATTGCTGTCACATCTGAGCCTCTAAAAAGAAAAGTCTCTACTGAACAGGATACAGAGCTCAGAACAGAGAAGAAGCCCCGTGTCACTTCATCAGAAGCATCATCCACAGTGACTGCTAAAGAAAAAGCAGAACAAAGAGTACCTCCTCTCAAAGTAAGTTTAAGGTTTCTTTCATGTGAACCAACCCCTAGTTCACCTAAAAATTAAAATTCTGTGATTCATTACTCATGTTGTTTCAAACCTGTTAGACCTTTGTTTATGTTCAAAACAAAAAAATAAGATATTTTTGATGAAACCACAGAGCAACCTCCACATTTAAGGCTCAGAAAGTTATTAAGCACATTGTTAAAATAGTACATGTGACTTTATATTATAAAGCTACGAGAATGCCTTTTGTGCACAAAACATGTTAGTCAAGTTGCTGTCTATTCAGGGCGAGAAAACTTTCGGATTTCATCAAACATCTTAATTTGTGTTCTGGTGAACAAAGGTCTTATGGGTTTGGGACAACATGAGGATGTGTAGTTAATTACAGAATTTTCATTTTTGAATGAACTATCCCTGTAAGCATTAAGCGGTGTTGCACACCCTGTCTACGCCAGATGAGAGTAATGAAATCCATCCGGACCCATTGAACCCAGCAGAATCATTTGTGATATTTGCAACATGAATGATAATGGATTTGGTATGTTTGCTTTCATGTTTTCAATGTAGACACCTTTAATCTGTTGACAATGTTCACACCCAGTGTAAACATGATGTTGCTTGTTGTTTGTACTACAGCACTTATATGATTGATGTATGTGTGAATGTTGTATTGTATTGGATTTGCTATCACTTTTTTAAGCAACCAGAACACTCACCTAGGCATGTTAAAACCCTTTAGCAATCACATAGCAATGTCCAGGCACTATATTGCTGCACTATATTCATTTTTTGACATTATTGCTGTGCTCAGTGGAATTTGTAACTCTCATAGTAATACTCAGAATTCTTTCTTTGCAGATCCCAGTTTCAAGAATTTTCTCTGCGCCTGCGTCTACTGAGCAGGTATCTCCAAGAACTCCGGTTCCTGTTCCATTGACACCCCCTAGCATTCGACCCGGGCGCACCGGTGCACGCACTCTAGCTGACATCAAGGCAAAAGCCCAGTTAGCACGTGCACAACGTGCTGCAGCAGCAGCCGGGTCGTCTTCCACGATGGGAACCGGCTCAGTTGGAGGTACCTCGACACCCTCTCCAGCTCGGTCCCTGTCAGAAGATTTTTCACCAGCAAGCAGCAGAAGTCAATCTGTGTCGCCTATAAAGCTAAGCTCTGGATCTCCAGCTCCTGAAGGCGCAGTGACTCTCTCACAAACCTCTCCGTCCTCAGGTTCCACTGGACACACAGACCCTGGTCTTGCACAAGCCTTCAGTGCAAGCCAGGGTTTTTTAAAAGATAATCGCTCTTTGATGGGGTTACAAACCACTCAGTGTACATTTAACACAACGGGCAAGGATCAGCATAACCTCCACAGTCCTGGGGGGACACTAGCACCTTCAAGTCAAGCAGGAAACGTGACTGTCTCAAACACAATTGCACAAAACCAGAGACTACAGCAATCACCTTTTTCAGGAGCGTCAGTCGCCAAGCCTAGCTCTTCAATCCCAGCAAATAATCCTCTGGTCACCCAGCTTCTTCAAGGTAAAGAGGTTCCCTTAGAAAAGATCCTCCCAAAGCCACTAGCCAAGGTGGAGGTTCAATCAGTGGGCATTTCTTCCAGAGATAAAGGGAATCTTGGTTCCACCACTGCTGGGTTGAAAACAGATAGCTCAGCAAACCAAGAAGATGCCAACAAATTTTGGAACCAAGCTTCTTTTAGCATGCAGGTCAGAAGTGTGGACAAGTTGGTAAAAGTTGGGACTCAGGATCAGGTGCTCCATCCACTAAGGCACAAATGCGAGCAGAAGAACATCAGCTCCAACTCCCAATTCCAGCCCTGTCAGTTAGCTCACCTTGAGGATAGCCATGACCAGAATATCCATCTAGGCATCTTTGGACGGAAAAGGGTATCCAAGCCAGCTATGACAGGGCACTACCTCCTCAACGTGTCCACATATGGTAGAGGACCTGAGAGCAAACGGCCTCACCTGAGTACTAATACAAGCTCAGTCCTTGCCAACCTGAAGAAGGAGAAAATCGAAGCAGAGGAGAGTGTGAAAGAGAAGCCGGAATCACTTACCATTCACCCGAATTTCCCAAGGGTCAAAGTGGAACAGCAGGGATGTGTCATAAATAAACCAGATGATGGTTTGCCACCCCAACCCTGCTCTGATATAAAGTCTGAATCTCCATCGCTGAGTTGTTTGACCAGCAAAGACGAAGGCAGCACTTCTATTAGAACCAAAGAAACATGCTCAAGAGCGCAGCTTGATATGTGCAGCAGTATACAGGGTAAAACAGAGCCATATCAGTTAGGTGACTGTCACCAACGCACGTTCTTGTCTCAGAAAGCCCATAATGGACCTCAGTATGGTGGCACCATCAGCATGTCTGTCCCTCACGCACTGAACCACAGCATGCCTGACACTCCAACTTCTCCAACTGTTTCCTGCAGCGGTGATGGTGAAACGGCTGCTGGAGGCATGATGTCTTTTTCCGTCACGGTCACTGCCATACCTGCCGGTCACCTGCTGGATCAGAACAGTCAGGGCGAGACCTCACCTGAGCAAGCCTTCATGGAAACCTCTGGGATGGAGGACGTCCAATCAAAGTGCTACTGTCGGCTGAAGGCCATGATTATGTGCAAGGGATGTGGCGCATTCTGTCATGACGACTGTATTGGTCCATCCAAACTATGTGTCTCGTGTTTGGTGGTACGGTAATGGTCATGAGGATAAACCGCGACCTGTTCAAAAAAGAAGCAATCGCTGCAGTGAGGGTAACAGAAATGTTACGACAGTACAGCAGTGTTCATGTATCCGTTGTCATTTGAGAGGCGAGCTTTTGTGCTGTATGGGGGGAATTCACTAAGAATGAATTGCGCCCGCTAATAGTGCTGTTTATTTGCACGTACCTCCTGCTTCGTTTTAGCGGATGATACAGGAGTTATGCAAATCAGGTAATAATGACCAGCAAGTCCGTTCTGAGTACTTTGTTGTGGCGAATGCAGCAGACTACCTTTACCTGACATGCTTTACTGGGACTGTTCGGTATTGCTGCACTAATGCAATGCAGAGGCTGAATCGGCTTTTTAAAGTGCAGAAAGTCCTTGACTACACTGTAAGTCTGGATATGTACTAGTGCTGTCAAACGATTAATCGCGATTATTTACATCCAAAAATGATAATATACATAATAAATATACACAGCACAAATCCATATATTATGTAAACAAAAACTTTTATTTTGGGTGCGATTAATTGCGATTAATCATTTGAGAGCACTAATAAGTACCCATTCTTTCCTCAATTGTTTGCGTTTCAGCGCTTTAAGCACCTGGCTAAACTGGATTGTGGATGCTAATGAAACCGCTGCAGGCTTTTGCGCAACCGTTTAGTGAATTCGCTCCTTTGTCTTTCTTTCCCGCACAAACAAATAACACGCTATGAGGTATGAAAAACGTGCAATGCCGAGTAGTACTTCCTCTCATTCATTGAGCACCTTGTTTTAGACTCAAGACTCATCATTGAATAGTGGCAATATTTAAGGCTCGTTCTATTTCTGTTCTATTTTTGTAATATAATTTTAGAAATCGAAATGAATATACTACTATTTTTGTAGATGTTCGAAATCATGATTCCCCCTCCACCCTCCAAATTTCGGATCTCGTGCGCTTAATTCACACTAGTTTGCTGGATTAATAACCGATAGCATCAACATTTAGTCTTTGCATTTTCTGCAAAGTTATTTGTTGGTTGGTTTAAGCCTTTGTAACACAAGCAAAGAACCACACAACTGAAATACCAATTACTGCAGAATTACTGTGAATATGTAAACCTAATACATTAACCTGCCTTGTTACTAGGTTTATATGGTACTGTTCAAAGTTATTTATGGGATAGAAGGGAGTTTTGTCTATTATGGTAACAAGCTAGCACTTCTATTAGATTGATGGGTTTTTACACGAAAAAAGAACGTAAGAACAGGTTTATACTGATAATGGCAATAATTTGTATATTTACAATATTTATAAAATTAAGAGCATTAGTCCCTTACATCTCAGTTTATTCAGGAAAGAAAAAAGGATTTATTAGGGTTGCACTTTTTTATGTTCAGAAAATGACTTTGCTCTAAAAAAAAAAAAAAGATGATTTGTAAGAATTAAAGCACTTCTTAAACAATCTAATGTACCCTCTCAGGAGCAAAACCAGGTCTTAATCATTTCAATAGCCTGTGTCGAATCGTTTGAGTTGTTTACGTCACACAAGTGACATTGCCTCTAATTGGAATAGCAGATACTCTCTGTAACCTAGTTTTTAGGGACAGGAAAATAAGTATCAACAGCAAAGATATGAGCAATGAAGTTAAACACTCAGAAGGGAGATTTTATGAAGTTTTTTTTGTCGTTGTTTTGTTTAGTATTGTAAATACTGACTTTCTTTAGATGTACAAAAATTTCTACAAAGCATCTTGCCTAAACATATCCGATTGTCTCTTATAACTATAGGTTTTTGTTTCTAAAATACTGTCCAGCACATCATAATTTTAATCATGTTTCAACATTAAATGTCGTGGCTCAGTTTCAGTCCTGAAACAATTCTTCATAACAGATACATTTTGATACCAACAGTTCTATGTATGTTAGATAAAAAACAACAACTTTGAATTAGGCTTTTTTTTAATCATCTGCCTTCCAGGAAATAGAAATGTAAAAGAATCTTAGATAGGATTTGCTTGGTAATATACCAAAGTCGATTTATGGGGACTAGATAATCAGATTTTGTTTTTAATGTCTTGTCTAGTTAAGCAAAGTAATATATTTTAAGTAATATATTTTAATAAAAAGAAGTCTATTTACAAATCATTTTACAAAATGTTTAAGAAACAGGGTATTTACTATATCTTTATATTGGCGGTCTCATTTTGGTTTACCTGTGTCTAAGGTGTACATAAACTTTTTACACAATTTTTTCATACCAGGGCCCTTGTGATCTGTTTTGCTGTTGGCTAGTTTTGCCTGCGATGAATTGATGTGTCCATTTTTAATTGACTGATAATATCTGTGAGCTCACTTTATTGATTACTGAAAGTCTAGCTTTTTACAGAAAAAAAAAAGAAAAGAAAATCCATCAGGTTATAGTGTTTGTGTTGAATAAATGAATAAAATTTGCTAGCGTGGTGGTTGGGTCGTGCTGAATGTCTTTGGGTGTGAGGTTGTTTCAAGGTAAACTGGCTTTCATTGACTTTTGTCAAACTGTCGCTTTCATTTACATATATATGTATATACATATGCAGCATTTAAACATACAAGAGACTCATAGAATATAACTGTGATACCTCCATTGTACTTTATATCAGGCCTTAGAACTGATTTTAATAAAAACAAAAAACAAATGATGTTTGGGTTAACTTCCAGTTCTTAAAATGTTTTAATTTGTCAGAGCTAAACAGCAGCGTTTGACTGTTGTTGGTTATTTACTGCTTTCATTTTCTTTAATAGAGTTGCAACGCATGACTTAACACTGCCTCTATCGCCAACCTTATATGCCTGTGACATTTTACAAAACACTTGGATTTTTAATTAATGAAGCAATGTTTTCCCCTGTGGAGCCCAGAACTTCCACATTGTGTGTTCTTTTTTGTTTTAAAAGTCAAATATTTTATGTAAAGTAAAGGTGAATGTAATATAGTAATTGTAATCAGCACTTGTAAGCAAAGTGTATTTTTATCAAGAAACAATATGAATAAAATGCTGTAAAACAATTGCGGTAATGCATTATTTTTTAATAGTTTCAATTATTCAAAGCATTATGAAACTATACCAATGATGTATTGCTGTTACTGCATACCCAGGAGACGTGGAGGAGGCCGTAGGAGGGCAACAACCCAGCAGCAGGACCACTACCTCCACCTGTGTGCAAGGACTGCCAGAGCCCTGCAAAATGACCTCCAGCAGGCCACAAATGTACCTGTGGCTGCTCAAACGGTCAGAGGGCCCAACGTCCAGAGGTGGTGGTTGTGCTTACAGCCCAACACCATGCAGGACGTTTGGCATTTGCCAGAGAACACCAAGATTGGTTAATTTCTCCACTGGTGTCCTGTGCTCTTCACTGATGAAAGCAGGTTCACGCTGAGCACGTGTGACAGACGTGGAGAACGCTCTGCTGCCTGCAACATCCTCCAGCATGACTGGTTTGGTAGTGGGTCAGTAATGGTGTGGGGTGCTTGCCAGAGGTAACCTGACTGCCATTAGTTACCGAGATGAGATCCTCAGACCCCTTGTGAGAACATATGCCAGTGCCTTGGCTTCCTCCTATTGCAAGACAATGCTAGACCTCATGTGGCTGGAGTTCCTGCAAGAAGGCGGCATTGATGCTATGGACTGGCCCGCCCGTTCCCTAGACATGAATAAAATTGAGCACCTCTGCTCAATCTTTTGAGATTGAAAAAATTAAAGTTCAAACACTTGCCAAATTTGTAGTAATGATACTGAAACTGTTGAGTATTTAGTTTTTCAATGTCATTTGGTTACATTTCACCAAGATATTTAATTGGGTAAAACAAACAAAAAACATTTTTCAATAAAACCATTACAAAATTCCTTTTTGTAATGTGTTTCGGCACTTTTCCATTTAACGTCCCACCAATAGAATCCATCACATACAAGTAGACACCATTATACTTTCCATTAAAACCAATAAAATAGCCAGTAGGCTATAGTTTTACCCCTACAGTATATATTTAACGTTTTAATCTGGTTTTTGCTTTGTTTAACTGCTGTAGTAGGCTGTACTTAATGTAAGCCTACAGTCTTGCTCTGTTAATGTTGAAAAGCAAAATACAAAATGAACATCTTTTTGTGTCTTTGACGTAAACATAATAAACGTACACACGCAGTATTAGTTACTCAGCATATCTGAGCAAGCATGTTGCACTGCATTACATAAAACAAGCAGTCTGCTAATAGCTTGGTAATAATCATGCACACGAAGAGCAATAGTGCTGCTCGGTGATGGGAACGGCTGGAGTGCTCTGCTGTCCTCTGCTGTTGGCTGGTGCTCAGAGAAGCGCTCGTGCTGCAGTTCCTACAAGACCGAATCAAACGGAACGGTAACCGCGGCACTAACATGACGATGGGGGAGCGCAGCGCTAGCAAACTGCGGATTATCGGGTCGGTATTTGTCAACCTGTATTAAAAAAGAAAGAAAGTGAAACGAAAGAGAGGTATAATGAAGACGATGATGAAGATGATACGCCAGGATTCGAGCGCGAGACCGTTGATCGCTCTCATCAGATGCTGATGATGGTCAGGCGACCTGCGTGATTTCCTCCCGCTGGTAAGATCATCCGCTAACGATGCTTTCACATTCAGATGCTAATACAAACACACGCAACCGAACGTGTCCTCAGAATATCATCTTACGTATCCAGCTGTATTTGTGCACCATATAGCATCTTATTTATTTAACATGCCAGGTATACAGGGAGTCAAATAAATATAACATGGCCGTATGCGTTAAGCGTAGACGCTGTCATTTAACGTTAAACGAATTCGGGGTGAATTACTATTTTAAACACGCGAGTGTTTGTACAGTGTATATTTCCGTCGGTTAGTGAAAAAGCCTCACGTTGAGTCACGTCAAAGCGCGAGTGTTTATAGAGATGTGTTACTTCTACCTTAGTGGGCCTTAAATTCAGTTAGTAGTAGCCCTGCAACATGCAATTAGATTAGCAAAACGAACGGAACGATTTGAAGCCAGAAGTCATAACGTCAGCGGGGTCTTTAACGGGCAGGAATGACATAATGCTTTCTAGTAGTGTTCAGTTGCTGAACGAATCAGTGCTTTTGAGCGAATCTTTTTAGTGAACGAATCTTGTTCAATTCCATGCACTGACTCGTATGTTTAGGCTCCCTGAAGTGTCTCCTGCTGCCTTCCTGTAATTAGGATGCAATAGTAGCCCATCTAGTGAGAAAAACAGATCATCACTTAACAAATACTCCATTTTATCTGATTAAGCTGCTAGCTAAATTCAGTATAGCACTGTAAAATACCTATCTATTTGATTAAACTAATTAAATGTTGGCCTAGTTTTGTTTGCATTAGTGAATGTATATAGGCCTACTGGTAGGTTGGTTCAGTAATGTGTAATAGGCCTAATATTTTTGACTATAATAAAACCACTGAAATTACATGTGCAACAGTTGGATTCCATAACTTTATTACTTGTTTTCTCAATATGTAATTGTAATTTTAAGGATAACTTCCAAATCTTTGTTGATCAATGGCATATGCATTTATTGAAGCCATCTGTGCATTTTAGCTCATTTTTAGGAATGCATCTGCTGTTATACAATTATCTTAAAATACATTTATTTAAAAACAAATCTATAACAGCAGATGCATTCTGAGAGCTCTCTGTACCTCCAATATACAGTATAGCAAAAATCCTAATGTGATCAAGGCTCAGAAACGTAGTGAGGACGTAATTAAAATAGTCCATGTGACATCAGTGGTTCAACCGTAATTTTAAGAAGCTACAAGAATGCTTATTGTGTGCAAAGAAAACAAAAATAACGACTTCAACATCAACCTATATAGTGCCACATATGTGAACAAGTATGCAATGTATGTACGTGGACATGCTGTTTAGGTTCAGATTGAAGCATAAACAGCGTAAACAACCTCTGTGTACGGTGCTGCTGACACAGAACAGCATACTTTGTTGTGATACTCTCCAAAATGGCGCTATAGGGTGATGTTGTGCAGATGAATTGTTGAATAAAGTCGTTATTTTTGTTTTCTTTGTGCACAAAGTGTATTCTCATAACTTCGTAAGTTTATGGTTAAACCACTGATGTCACTGATTATTTTAACAATAGAACGTAGCTCCTTGCTATTTTATTAGGCCTTGATCATGTGTGGATCCTTGCTGTCTACTGGAGGGTCGGAGTCGGAGAGCTCTTAGAAATCATAAAACATATCTTAATTTGTGTGATGAAGATGAACGAAGGTAATGACAGGATTTTAATTTTTGGGTGAACTATGACTTTAAATATTGTATGTGTGCTTTGCTTTTAAATATATTGTTTCAATAAATATAATCCTCAACTTTAAACAAATTAATTTTATTTTTCACCATTGTTTTTAATTTGATTGTCTTTCGAAATGCTTCATGGGATTGTAGTTCTTTTCTTCAATAACACAGCTAAATACACAGTCTTAAATACAGTATTAAATAAATACTAAATAGTTTTATTTGCTGAACGTTTACTCATCCTCAGGCCATGCAAAGATGTAGATGAGTTTGGCTCTTTATTAGAATATTTGAAAAAAATGTATCATTAAATGTTCCTCAGAGTTTAACAGCTGATAAAAACATCCGAATAATCCACACAAAGTCGTTTTATCTCAGTGATTCTCAACTTCAGTCCTCACGCCCTGTGTTCTGAACAACATGGTCCCTATACAGTGTTCATTGCTCCCTACTCCCTGAGCAGTGGAAATATGTTAAAGTTTACCTCACTTCAGAACATTCATTCACGGATTTGCGCTGTAAATAAATGGATACGATTAAATCACGTCTTGCACACTTCAATGCACTTTGAATGGAACGTATAAGTTCGCTTCGAACTGGAATCATGGCGGAATATCCAGCGATGTCCACTTCACAGGCTGCATATGTTCGAATGGAACTAATGTCCCACAAGAGAAGCATACGAAATGTGCAGGGGTGCGAGGACTGGGATTGAGAGTCGCTGTCTTACCTGAATCAGAAGAAAAATATGCACAGAACAAGTGCGAACAGTTCTAAACAAATAGGTCAGTGAAAGGACAACAGGGGATGGACTTAGAGGACGCATAATTATGGATTACACAATGGTTTATTGTTGATTTGTGTCTTACAAACATCAAAAGATGTTAATTGATGGACTGGAGTGGTGTGGATTATTGTAGTTGTTTTATTATCAGCTGTTTAGACTCTCATTCTGGCGGCACCCATTCACTGCAGAGGATCCATTGGTGAGCAAGTGATGTAATGCTAAATTTCTCCTGATGAAGAAACAAACTCGTCTACATCTCGGGTAGCCTGAGGGTGGGTACGTTTTCATTTATTTGGGTGAGCAAAATAACAGTCTACTGGCATAACTGTAACCTGCAGAAAGGGTTACTGAATCAGCAAGTGAGTCAGAACAGTTCATCTAGAGACGATTCAAGTCACTGGGATTTCTAAAAACCCTTTCTACTAATGGAAGCAGCAAGTAAATATGAGTTGACAGCTGATGTAACACTTTATGGTGAGGATGTAAGAACTACAGTTACACAACAGTAATAACTCTACTACAATATCTAGCATTATGCATATATTTTTACACTCATCAGAAGTCTTCATGTGACTCCTTAGCGGCTCGTTTCTCATCTCTCTCTTGTCTCTGCAAATGAATTCTCAAATACATACTGAATACTCAAAGCAAATTTTAATGTATAATATGCATGTATCTTCTTTTTCCACAGTCATTCCACTGCCTCTATGATGTGTCCTCTTCTTGTCACTATTAAGTGGCTCCTTAGCGGCTCTTGTTTCGTTAGCTCACAGGATGCAGTCTGTGCAGACACTATTGTCATACATAATCAGCACTAGCACAGAGCAAGAGAACTCAAATGCCCTTTTATGAACAAGGGATTTATTCCAGGGTTTATTTTTGTATATGTGTGTGGGTTGGATTTGGGGGGAGGGGTATTTCCCCAGATGTCAACATCAAAATGTTTTTCCTTACATAGGAGCTTTGTGGTTCCTTCGCATCACTTTATCTGAGTCCCAGCCAACCTGACAGGTCAGTAAAAGAGTCTTAAACAGTTTCCTGTGGATTGACGATATATGCACTATGAGTTTGCAAAAGATTGCACAAGCGAAAAAAAGTTCTGATTAAAGCAATGTGGAATAATATACACAGAGATAGATTCCTAAAAAAAGCACCATTTATTGTTTTATTGAATTGAATTAAATGAAAATGGCTGTATTGCAATTGTTTTGTATTTGTATAGCTTTATAATATATTTGCAAGCATGTTCAAATGTTGTTTTTTTTGATTGTTGTGTCCTCGTAATGAGGCCGTGGTTAAGCTGTGGTATTAAATGGGCCTTTTTGTATTGTGTAGAATGATTGAAGAGGGAAGTAAAAGCAGCAAGTCCATGGTGGAGAAGAGACAGCTCTTCATGGAGATGAGTGAGTTGCTTTCTGCACAATGCACCACACACACACACACACAGAGGCCTTGTCGAAATCTATTCGCCCTTCACTGCCACAGGGCAGTAGGCTGGCACAAACTAGTATCTCTGGTTGGAAGGCAAAACTGATTTTGAGAAAACAGTAGGACC
>JAUCMS010000031.1:13575795-13596971 GCA_032357445.1 Enteromius radiatus | reverse complement strand
ATTTCTTTTATCGCAACAATGAGCATCATTGTATCATCTTTATTAATAATGATTAATTATACTTATTAGCTATCATCATGCATTATAAATAATATGTAAATTAAGCATTTATTCCACATTGTTTTTTAAATAGTTATCCATTACATCCCAATTGAAAAATAAATATACTGATATGTATTTCAAATGCATGTATTTCATGGTACAGTAAGTATACTAAAAATACATTTACATGTTTACATATTTAATAAAAATACCATGTAATTGTACTTTTGGTATACTAAACTAGTATACTTAAGGTCTGGACTAATTTTGTACTTAATGAGCTTTAATTCTGATGTACTGAAGTATATTTGATTGTTCCAGAGTGGAACTATTGCAAGAATACTTCAGGTATACTTTAAATATCTTTCATTTAAAGGCCAATATTATACAGAGATAATACAATCCTTATTAGTAGTGATATTAATACACATTTCGGGCATGAAGTTTAATTATAATATTTATATCAGTAAGTCTCAAGTGCTATGTCTCAGAATCACTTCTGTCTCTTTCAGATATATTTTCCCAGATATCAGACTCAAACGGGGTGATGGTCTTTGCCAAATTTGACCAGTTCCTGAGGGAAGTGTTGAAGCTCCCCACGGCGGTGTTCGAGGGGCCGTCATTTGGCTACACCGAGCACTCTGTGAGAACATGCTTTCCTCAGCAGGTGAGTACACTAATCTGCTTCAAATAGCAGCAAGAGTCCCTTTAAAATGATCAGGATCTGTCTGGAAGTCTTAGAGGATTTCGCTAAGAGTGTCTTATCTGTGCTTTGCCAGAAGAAGATCTTGCTGAATACGTTTTTGGATGTGTTGATGGCAGATCCACCCCCGCAGTGCCTCGTATGGCTACCTCTCATGCACCGACTCGCTAATGTAGAGAATGGTACGTGGCTTTTTTGTATTTTATTTCCCATCGCCCACTGCATCTGGACACAAAATAGGGCTCAGTTAAGACGCAGTTCTTTGTGCTGCTGTCCCGCAGTCTTCCATCCAGTGGAATGTTCGTATTGCCAGAGTGAGAGCATGATGGGTTTCCGCTACCGCTGTCAGCAGTGCCATGGCTACCAGCTTTGTCAGAGCTGCTTCTGGCGTGGTCATGCCAGCGGTCCCCATAGCAACCAGCACCAGATGAAGGAGCACTCCTCATGGGTATGTAGCATTAGTTCACCCAAAAATGGAAATTCAGCCTTCATTTGCTCACCCTCATGTCATTCCAAACCTGTGTTCATTTCTTTCTTTCCTAGTAAGAAAGAAAGAAAGAAATGTAGACTATTGAAGCTGTTCTTTAGCTTGTAATGAAAGTCCATGGTGAAAAAACATAAAGGTACAGGATTAGAATACTTATGTATTCATATACACAAACTATATTCCAGAACAGATTTAATTTATACAGTCTAAGGTTTGACAGAAATTCTTGTCCAAAGACATTTCTGATCATGCTATTTAAATACAGTATCGTATCATATAATATTATTATTAATTGTAAATTTTAATATAATGGAATATACAATATTTTTAATGTAATAATATAATAAAACTAGGTAGAAATATATACAGTATGAATGCACTAGGTATACACACACACATATTATTTATATTTGAAACATAAATGTCTTATTTCTTATATTTATATATCTTATTTTAAAATATAAGTTATTTCTGTAATGCAGCACTGAATTTTCTGCATCATAACTCCAGTCTTCAGTGTCACATGGTCCTTCAGAAATTATTCTACTCATGCTGATTTATTATTAATGTTGGAAACAGTTATGCTGCTTAATATTTTTTGGGACCTGGGATTATTTCAGGTTTTTTGAGAAATACATTTTTTTTATACATTTTGTGGTTCATTATACACTACACATATTCAAAGGTTTGAGTGAGTTACATTTAAAGAAATTAATACTTTTATTTTATTCATGAATAAAAAGTAATAGTAGAGACTTGTATTGTTAGAAAATATTTTGTTTGAATAAATGTTTTTCATTTTCTATGAATTAATTTAATAAAAAAGTACAACAGATTCAACACTGATAATAAATCTGCACATTAGAATGATATTTGAAATTTTGAATGATATTTATAATATTGTCATCTAAAGTAAGATGACTATATTAGAAATTGCAATAATATTTCACAATATTGATGTTTTATTAGTAAATAAATACAGCCTTGATGAGCATAAGAGACTCGTTTATTTGAAAGAAAAATATTTTGTAACATTATAATTTTCTATAAACTTTTGAATAATGTAATACATTCTTGCTAAATAAAATGATTTCTTTCCAAACCCCAAACTTTTGAACAGTAGTGTATATTCAATAGCACAATAGTTTGGCGGATGAGCAACAAGTCTTTTGTTTCCTGTTAAACGTCATTCTTCTCTAATTCAGGATTTCAAGGCTTTTGTGTTTTGCAGCGAGTGAGTTATATTGATTACATTCTTAATACTCAAGTGTTGTTCCAAAGCTCAGTCACACTGCTGGAAATTACAGCTCGGGAAACGATTCGCACTGCCTCCCAAATCCAATTATCAGAGTCCCCCCCCCCACCCCCCCATTCTTACCACCTCGATAAAGATTCTTTTTCTAACCACAGAGCAGGGATTTTGCTGAATCAAAGATTTTTTTCCACTAACTTTCAATGAAATGTATCACACACTGTATATATCTCTCCATTTAATTATAGAAAATGCTCTAGCTTCACATGGGAAGTAAGTCTGCGATTTTTACACATACAGAATAAATACCACTAATTTGCATATATTTGAATCGCATTCGATTTTATCAGCTAAGTACATATAAGGTATTGCGTCTACTATTTATTTTTAACTTTGCAGGATTTTTTTTCACTCATTTTACAGAAGTCTCCTGCAAAAAAGCTCAGTCATGCCATCAGTAAATCTCTGGGCTGCATGCCGATCGGAGAGCCGCCTCACCCTGTGTTCCCAGAGGCATCGGAAAGACCTCAGGACCTCGCACACACCACGTAAGAGTTCTTATTCAATCAAGTTTCTCTCTGCCATCTCTATACGACATATACATCCCAAACCATTCATTCACTGCATTTCTGAGAACGCGAAGTTTGGTTTACAGCTTGAAAGTGTTACTGTTTCTTTACATTTATATAACAATCAGGTACTAATCATGTCCTCTTGTCTGAAATTCCACAGTATTTGTTTCTTATTCTATAGCGAGAGCGAATATTGATCTGCAGAGCTGTCATGGGAAAGAAATGTAATTAGGAAATGCCAAGAAGAAAGATATTGTGTGTAGAAATATATGGGTACAGTTTTCTCCTTTACTGAATTATAAATATGGGTGAGCTGAATCAATCCTGCCAGACTTTGGCTCTAAGGAACAGGCCCTGGTCTATAAGTACTTTCATTAACTGACACGTGAACTTGGGGATTGATGAAGACCATAAAACTGCAGAACATATGTGCCCTCCTCTGGAGGGAAAGTGTAGCAGATTTACTGTGTTCATTTATTTTGCTGATAAAGCAGCAGCGTTATTTGATTATGAGCCATAGAAAGTATTAACAGCTCGGAAAATTTGATAATATCATGCTTGTAGGTTTTGAACTGTGGGGGAGGAAAATGAAGAACTCATGATAATTAATTTTAGTCATAGTTTTTGTCTTTTGATGAAGATGTTGTTTTAATTTACTCAATATTTTGTTATGTTCATCAATTTTAGTCTAGTTTGTCATGACAAATAGTTTTTTTTAAAGCAATAGATACCTTTGTGGAAAATATACTAAAATATATTTGAAATACATTAATTTTGGTAATCAAAAATGAACAGTACATTTATAAAAATGTATGTGAATTTTATTCAGTAATGATGCTTTAATTTGATCAAAAATGACATTTGTAATATTGCAGATTTATGACATTTAGTTATGTATATTTGTAGTATGGGTGTATGGGTCGGAATTATATTTTTATGCCAAAAATCATTAGGATATTAAGATCATGTTGCATGAAGATCATTTGTAAATATTCTACCATAAAAATATATTACAAAAACTTAATATGATTAGTAATGTGCATTGCTAAGAACTTCATTTGGACAACTTCAAAGGTGATTTTCTCAGCATTTTCATTTTATGCACCTTTCCATTCCAGATTTTCAAATATTGTCCAATCCTAACAAACCATACATGCAAACAAAATAAATAAAAATGACAAGCTTTTAGTTGATAAATATAAATGTAAAATATTGTGCATTGCTCATCAGCATTAAAATCTGACCTTGAGGAATGTCACCAATATCTCAGCAGTCCAAACAAAGTGCATGGTGCTTATGAAGTGAAAAAATGTGAAGTAAAAAATAAGATTTACCGGTCCTTAGATCCCATGCAGACAGACGGTCTCCCGTGGGAGCTAAAATAATAGCTGAAGTGCACAGTCATGCTCCAGTGGCATTTCTAAGTTGGCAGAGAATAGCTGCACTAAAACTGATGGAGTTTTCAATTTACTGGAGGCCGCTGATAGTATCTGAGGCGCATCCCCTTGAGGATCCCACACTGTATCTGTGTAGAGATATACTGTACAAGTTTTTTAAACCCAATGTTCCCTGTGACCCTTTCTGTCTGAAGCAAAGGTTGGTGGATGACTGTCAACAAGACTATATATAATCTTGGACTTTTCTTTATTTTTTAGTCACTTTAATAATTAATACCAAAATTGATTACTTTTTAATGGGGGCACCTAATTTCTAGCGATTATCGTTGATTTGATTACAAAGTGATTACCGTCTCTGCATTTGATAAATAAATAGGCTAGTTTAATCTCGTCGTTATACATTTCTCCTATTTGATGATGCTCAGTGCTTTGTTACAATCTGTATTGTTAAAAGCACTATGTACATAAAAGTAAATTGATTGATCGATAATGCACATGAACATTCCTGGTCTTATTGAACGAGGTTACATTACTTCACATTACTTCACTTTTCTAAAAAAAAGTTTTTAAATGCAGCCTAATCATTTTCTGGGCTACTGAATACCTCATATTTTTCAACCTTCACCGTTCTGTCTCCAATTGATCCAATTTCCGATGAATAGAATTAAGTATAGTGCATAATCTTGTCCTATTTCACTCAAAAATGTCAACCATCAACATTAATATTTGCAATAATTAATTTCTGCTTAATAAATTAGGACTTCATGACAGATAATGCCAGATCTGTCAAGTTTTCTGCTGTTACTATTCCTATTATAGGCATAATCCCTATGGCATTAAAAGCAGTTATCAGCTTTGATGGTTTTGTACAATGAAAAGTTATAGATATATATTTTAGTTACCAACAAAAGCTTCACATATTACAGTAAATCAGTTCTTTTAAATATTGGTTTAAAAATACATGCAGATCTTGTACTTCGTATTCAACATCTGAACTCCATTTGCTTTAAAACGTACATCCTGTTTCATGCAGAATGGGAGATCCCTTGAGATATAGCGTATGTTCTGTTTTATATTGAATTCTAGTGCAATTCTGCGTGTAAATCAACGATGAAATAATGTTTCAATTTTACCATCTTATTTCCACCTAGAATAGATTCAGACTTAATGAGGAAATTGCCTCTGAACTCACTGTGACCGAAGGGCACATTTGCCAGCTCGTGTTCAGCTGCCAGCGTCGTCTATTTTTAGTTCCCAAATTCAGATTGCTAAGCAATTAAAACTGCTCTTGAAATATCCCTTTGTACCACTCGAATAGCATCAGCTTCAAATGGTCTTCATGCGAAAGACTTGTAGAAATGTGTTTTCAAATAACGCTTCCTATTTACGGATAAAGAGAGCAAGAGACTTTTGTAATGCTTGCTTTAATTGGCCACGCAACAATTAGAGATATGAGAGTGTTGAATTAGAATAGATGAATATCAGACTGTGATTACAATGCGGAGCACATTTTCACGCATTTAAAGACACGAAATGGCATTCGCAACCCATTTAACTTCTGTAATGTGACATATTTCAGAATCAATCAGGATTTAGATGAGAAAATTATGTAAGTGACAAGGCAAATCATTTCAGGGGTTGAGCAAGTTAGCACATTTTGATTAAAGACTGCAAAGACATACTTTTCGCCCCTGTAATGTGCACAGATAAATCATTATACAATAAGAGCATTAACATGTATTAAAAAGTGTCATTCTGACATTTAGCATGCACTCTGAATACTCAGATCTTTGATTTCTCCGCTTCTGTCACATAATGTCCTCTTAACTTATCTAAATGTAGTTTGAGGAGCCTGTGGGCCACTCGATCTCTTTAGTGCTAAATCAATCTCAAGCCTGTTTACTATGACTCTGGAATGTAACAATGCCACTTTTATGGACTCTAACAGATATTATAGACTGTTTCATTGAGTGTCTTCCTCAGCTAGGTTGCTAATACATGTATTACTAACCTAGGTCCAGTGAAAATACATGCATTTGCATTTTTGCATTAAATGTAGCTGTATGCATACAATTCACTAGAGTTGCAAGCTGAAATTAACATTAGAGGCAGTAAAATACCCATTTTTATTCCTTTTCACAAAACTTGTGAATAAAGAGGACAGAATATTTCTTTGCAAAATACTATGGTATGGCTTAAAAACTCTTTTACCATAGTGCAGCATTTATGAACTAAATACTTTTGACATTTGCATTACATAACCAGCTCTGTGTGTATGGCTTTTCTGGTGTAGTAAACATGCTCAGAAGTGCACCTGGTGTATTATTGCATTTGCTATGTAGAGTCACGAGTCATAAAAGAGCTAAAAGAATGAAAAATGGTATCTTCAGCAAATGCATGCATTTTTACTCATGTTTGCTTTTATTTAGGCTAGAGGTGGTATGTCATTTTCAAGAATTAACCTTTTTGTGCTATCAAACTAAAATGCTGTGATGCATGCAGAACAACATCTAACGTAATAAACATAGTCAGATTAACACTCATCTGTTTCAGGTAAATCCGTACAGGCTTTTAGCACCACTTAACTGGATTTCATCTTGAAAGTATTATAATTTTGGAGAGATGTCGCTACTATCACGGATTTCAAAAAATCTCATCTTCCTAGTAGATTTTTTTTTTTTTTACTTTTTAAATGTCATGATTTCTATTATTTGATACTGTTTTGAAGAGCTTTTGGTTAGGAACAGAAAGTAATTAGTGCTGTCAAATGATTAATTGCATCCAAAATACAAGTTTTTGTCTACATAATATATGTGTACTTTGTATATTTATGATGTATATATATATCAATACACACACATGCACATATATATTTAAGAAAAATATGCTATATTTTTATGTTAAATACATTTAAATATAATAATATATTTTTAAAGTTAAAGACGGGTTTAAACAAAAAAAAAAAAAAAAAAAATATATATATATATATATATATATATATATATATACTTGTAGTACTGCTTTAAAATGTAAATTATTTATTATCTGTTTAAATTATTTGCAATTTTGTTTTTGAGCTAAAAATAAATATCACACATTTTTCTTTGATTTATTACATTTACTCAGTGTTACAATCTTGTCAGGCATATTTACAACAAAAATCAATTTATGAATGAATTACTTTCACCCCAAATATAATTAGTTGTAATTTTACATGTTTTTGAATTTGCCATTATCCTAGGTTTTACCCATTTGTCAATAAGATTTTTTTACACAATAAAATGTAATATTTATTTAATATGTACAAGTTAGAATAAGCATGTTGTTTGAATTTTTCCATAAACATTGTGTTACACTGAGTGACTATTTCAACCATATTTTGACATTTTATTATATTTGACTTAAAAGTATACACTTTACTTACATGGACAAAAAAACACTTTTGTGAATTTCTTTTGATGCAGACTTAACTGATCTTAACACTTTGACCCATATACTGTACATAATAAATACGCACAGCACACCCACATATATTATGTACACAAAAACATTTATTTTGGATTCAATTAATCGTTCGACAGCACTAAAAAGTAACAACAAAAACAAATCAGTATCCTCATTATTAGAGCTCTGCCCCATCATGACCATCTCTTGCTCACTGGGTAGCTGGCAGATCAGCGTAAACATGTCTGACTGCCCGTTACTGCCCCTCACAATTGGTCAGCATAGTGTTCCTGCTGGCTTTGACCTCAAGGTGACATCCATCAACATGATCCTCCACATCCCACTGTCACAAGCTGCAGGCCGCCTCCTTCTGATTGGTAGTGGCAGAATCAGAGAAAAGGAAAATCATGTCCGCTCTGCCCCGTGAATCAGACAGATACAGAAACTCTGTGGATAGCCTTGTTGTTGTTGCTTTAAGTGAGATGAATTTCTATGATGAACTGCTGGAGTGTTGTTTTTCTGACGGCTGATGGCGTATGAAGGCATGCCTTTCATATCCTCTCCTGTTTGACAGATGGAGTTCTTTAGGACATGCTGAACCATAGGCAGGAACAGATGTCTGTGACTAATTTGCAGTGGATATAAATGAAACGAAATGGCACAAAGCATATCGTTTCTTGAACCACTGACAGAATGTTTGTGGGATGCATGTATGGTAAATAGGTCAATAATTGATGCTCACAAATTTATTAAATCATTCAAAAAAGAAAAGGACTTATTTACATCTCTACTAGGATGAAAATGTTCCTAATTTCTGGATTCAAAGTTTTTGGGAGCATGAAAAAAAACAACACTTTACAATAATGATCATTAGTTAACACTGGTTAAAAACATCAACTAAGAATGAGCGATACTTTTACAGCATTTAGTTCATGTCAATTTAAAATCACAAGTTTTTTTGTCAACTTTAGTTAATGCACCGTGAACTAACATCAACAAACAATGTATTTGAATGTATTTTTATCAACTAACATTAAGATTAGTGTAATAAGTGCATTATCTAATGTTAACAAATGACACCTTATTGTAAAGTTTTAGCAAAAAAATGTAGATAAAATTTTATTTTAGAAATTTATAGAAAATGTCACAAACAAGTAACAAACTGAATTAAAAATTAAATAAACAAAGAAAAGTTTAAGTAGAAAAGAAATAGTATTGTCTTGTAAAACATACTCCAATAATCATGTTAGAAATTTGATACTAAATTAGGACATTGAAGAAAATGATTTTTATTTTTATTCAAAATATATAATTCAAAATAAATATTTAAAAAATATACTTTTTGGGGGGGGGGAAGTACTGTAGAAAGTCAATAAGGTTGATTTCATTTCATTAGGAACTTGTTTACCAAATGTTCATGTGCCATTTCTCTTTCTTTATATCCTTAATCAGTTTGAATTAATGTAATGTATCTGAAATAGACAGTAACATATAAACAGCCATGGTCATATAACGCTGATGTTTCACTGCAGATGTTCAGCATGGGCCCAAAACCAGAGGCATAAACCGGCTGGAAGGCAGCACATGCATTGATAACTTTCAGCTGAGAGACGGGATAATAGATGCTCCATATTTCTCCAGCTCAGGCTCTGTGAAAGTACTCACTTCTCTGTAATTAACCAGAGGAGAAGAGTGCCTGTGAACGACCCTTGATGTAATTCATTTAACCTCATAAAAAAAGATGTGAACGGGATTTTCGCCTTCCTCTCTGCTGAGGACAGAACATCATGAATAAATCTACATTCGTAGCACGTCTGACATCTAAGACTTGTCAGTCTCCAGCTTTGAATCTAGAGGAGTTTGCTAATCAAAGTTTAGGAGACGGTTTCATCCTGGTTTGATCTGCTTGACGAATTTGAGTGGTTGGAGATTAGCTAAGATGTAGCATTTGAGGTTTAAATTAGAGCTGAAGAATCCGGATCTAGTGACTGAGAGTGATGGGGTGGCACCTGTTAGCATAGGTTACATTTTTAGGATCATATTGCACCATATGCACATTGATTGGAGAGATTTAGAAAGCCATCAAAGTTTCCAATACTTCCCCAATTTATCCAATAGAGCTAGCATGGAGAATTGCAGTAGTGTGCTCTCTTAGGTGACTGCCTGAAGGATGGGTCAGGGTTGACTAGTTGCCCAATAATGGACTGACTGATTGGTGACGTTGATTAGTTTAATGTAGTGTATTTATTTTGTCTTTTTAAAGAAGCTGACATTGTAAAAGTTTGGTAACGCTTTACTTTAAGGTGTCCATAATAAAGAGTAATTACCTAGTAAGTACTTAGTAGCCATTGTACTTACTTAAAACAAAGTTTTTACTTATCATGTAACTAAGTTATGGAACAGTTTGTACTTAAAGTTTGTAATTATGTAGATGTAATAGGATAGTATTGGAACATTATGACACCTTAAAATAAATTATTACCCAATGTTTTTCCCCTATCTTTTTGATGCCAAGGACTCCCAAAATATAATGGTCTTCCTGGATCCCTTCCCCAAAACTCAGAAACTGGTGGTACATTTCACAAAGAAATGGCAGGTAACACATTAAATGTTTAAATTTGAAGTAGAAAGACTGGAATAATATCTTTGTGCAAAACATTTTCATGCATACAAAATGATTGACGCAGTGTGAGAAGTATTGTGATTTAAAAAATATTTATTTTTAAATTGACTTTTAATTAGAATTAAATTTGATTTTAATGTCACTAAAGTCAAACCGAATTTTTATATGTTATTATAATAAAATGTTTTTATAAATTATTTTAAATATTAATTTTGAAGTTCACAGTGTATCACTTTACGTAATGTTTTCATTATGTATAGTTCAATAAATGCAGTTAATTCTGTTATTAATAATAAAACTCTCTCTGATGTCTATCAGTACAGTACAAATAATTGCTTTTGCAACAAATTAACCACTTCCTCAACAAAAATTTCAGGACAGCCACTACCAATCTTTTTCACACATATTTCACACCCATTATTAAATATTTAAGATGATCTTGTCCAGTAAATGTACTACATGTGCTAATCACACACACAATTGCTTTCTGCTCTTTATTTGCACTACTTCCATTCACACAACACCGCCAACATGCCATATGCCAGGAATGACCTTTAAAGGGGTCATTAAATGCCTTTTATTATCATTTAATTTACTGAGGTCCACTTATAATGTCATCAAGATTTTTACATTTAAAATAATCATAAATTCAAAGTAAAAGATTATTTTCTGCCCTGTTTTGACCACCTTCATTGGTAATCTCTGTTTGAATAGACAGATTGTAGAATAGGAAGTAAACGCCCACTGCCGTGATTGGTTAAACAGTTGTGTATGCTTGACAGGCTGCTATGATTTATGATTTTGCAATAATTTATGATTTAGGTCAAAAACACAAAAATACTCATAAAAGCAATCTGTCAAATCAGACAGAGAAGCGAGCACGGAATAAAACATCAGACATTGGCATCAGAAAGGAACGCAATGCATAGTTTTTTACACAACTTGCCACTGTGCAGCATCTTGTCGTCTTCGGAGCATCTTTATCGACTGCATACTCCATAACTTACATTACATGCGTGAATCAGTGGGCGGGGCTAAACAGGCAGCGATGTAGAAGCAGATGTTGATCTTCTTCTGCAGAGGCGGTGCTTATAGGCTATTACATCATAGTTGTTTTGTCAATATGGCAAGCTGATTTCAGACTAACAAACGTTTTGAGTTCTGAAACTTGTTTTTATAGCATAATGACTTGTTTTATATATATATATATATATATATATAATTATATATAATTTCCTTTAGACATTTCTTTCCACACAATGTAGTTAATAGCTTTTTTTTGACACACAGGTTTACAACTAAACAGCACAGAGCAGCAGCAACAACTTTTTCAAAACTTGGAAAATGCATGGAAATGGTTGTATGAAGCACGGCTTAGGTGACTAAAACTGTATAATTATACAGAGCTAATTCAGACAAACTGCCAACTAGTCATTTTTTTTTAAATATGTAGATTTACACTAAAAGTATTAGAATATTGTTTCTGTCTAGGCTGCATTGTGTACAGTAATTGTGTTGTAAATGAAGCTCTCTGCTGGAAAAGAGGGGATTGTTTTCTTTGGATTATGACTAATGTGGCTAGCTGGAAACAAATATTGGAGAAATTGAACTGTTCTTAGGGAAGAATATAGCATGCATTTCTGAGTGGCTGAAAGTACTGTACGTGCGTCTGAACTGAGGAGCCGGGAGGCTGGAAGAGAGAGAGGGAGAGAGAGAGGGAAAAGGAGAGAGTAAGAGTGTGTCTGGGTCGTCACCGAGTCACATGACTGTCAGGTTTCCTTGGAGACAGCAGCAGTGTTGTGCATTGAGATGCTCCTTCAGTTGAGCACAGAACAGGACAGGCAGCTGGACAGAGTGGTCACCGCTTACGTCTCACCGCTTGACAGACGGCCACTCTTTGCCTTGCGGGAGGTGGGTGAGTAATTGCATAGAGCAGAAGCGCTTTCCTAATTAAGAAATGAGTCTTTTGTGCTTTTAACATGCATAATGTTATAGTAAATGTCTGGCATTGTTGTTGGGGTTGTTGCTTGCCATGTGTTGGATCACTTTGCTCGATGCTGGTAACTATTTCCTTCAAGGTCTCAGAAGGATGCCACAGCTCGGCTGCTCGGATTGCAATATGACTGCGTTTCATGAGTCGTGTGACATGATGCTAGCAGCCTCGGGGAACATTAACGTTGGGACGTCTCAGTAATGCAAATGTGCCGAATCTCTGAGCGACTGAACTAAGGATGTTTCCTTTCATTTAAAAAAATTGTATTTCGGATTGCAGAAGACACACACCTCAGAAATGAACAACGTTCACGGAAAATCTGGGAATATCAGGGAATTTTAAAATGAGGATTTTCAGACTAGGAAGTCACTGAAAAGTTATGGACATTTCTATAGATTTTGATAGATATTTTTAACTACTATGATTTTTTAGCAGATTGTTAAACAAACAAAAAAAAGCCATTAATCATAAATAATAGGGGAAATTATGAAACATTCGTGAAAATCTATTAAATAAGATGTAAAAATAGATAGGGAAAATAAAAATAAAAGAACTAGACAAAAAATGGTATAGAAACAGTTTTCCTTATTGCAAATTCACAATTAATTAATTAAACATTTAATTATACATACACATTTGAAATAGAAATTATAAAAACAAATACAGTGTGCTATAAGGAAGAGAAGTTTTTACTATCCATAAATAATACATAACAGGGAAAAGTACAAAAATATTTGTGAAAATGTATCAAACAAATAGTAAAAAAAAGGAAATGAAAGAACATGAAAGATGAAAATGTAATTACAAAATAAAAAGATAAATATTGTAATATAAGAAAGGGAATTTTTTAATGTTTTGTTGAATAGAAACACCAAATAACTTAAAAAATATGAAAAAAAAATATGGATATCATTGTGAAAATTAAACATGAAAGAAATAGACTAAAAAAAGGTATAGAAACAGGTTTCACTCAGAAGCTGACAATAAGTTTCACAATTAATTACAAAGAAATTATTAGCAATACACTGAATTAAACATACAGTTTTGAAGCATAAAGAATAAGATATGTTATTGTAAAATGTACTTCAGTAATCTGTTTTGTTTAAAATTTTATTGTAATATATAAATATATTCCATTGTAATATAAAAAGGGATGTCTAAGATTATTTGTATGAAAACATGCATTTTTTTAGAAGTAAAGTACGCATAAAGGTCAGCCCCTAAACCTTACCATCAGTGGGGCCACAATCAGATTGTATGACAATGTACAAATGAGATAATTGCTCATTAATAGAGAATAATATGATTTTAAGAATGAATAGGATTTTAAGTTTGCCAAAACCAAAAACAGTGAGTCAACAAAAAGCAATTTATAACCTCATCATTTTGGAATTACCCTTATCAAATGAAGTGAAAGGTCCTGTCATGT
The DNA here is from genome assembly GCA_032357445.1 of Enteromius radiatus. NCBI lineage: Eukaryota > Metazoa > Chordata > Actinopteri > Cypriniformes > Cyprinidae > Enteromius > Enteromius radiatus. The sequence continues at coordinate 13,583,029 of JAUCMS010000031.1, read as the reverse complement.
GTGTTCATGAGGACTGGCCGTCATCGAGTCCAAATGGTTCCAGTGGCACTGTTTACTCACACAAATTCTGCAATGTCACCCCTTCCTATTTCTCCCAGCCTTCTCGAATTTCTGCAGCTTTAATTAGAATCCCTCTAAACCCTTTTTGTCGTCTTGTTAACTTAATTAAGTTTGGGCAAATAGCATTAAATTAAAAACGTGTGCATCTGGAAGGCGATTATTATGAAGAAGTTTAATGTGCGCTGAACGGTGTACTTCAAAAATAACATCACTTCTTAGAGCGTTTTGATGTCCCTCACGCATCTGCAAAGCTTCGAGCGTCATCCGTAGGTTTGTGTCTAGGCTTGACTCAAACTCTGTGATTTTGCAGTCAGCTGAGGCCAGTGGCCAACGACATGAACGATACGGTTCTCATTTCCTCCGGGGCGCCCACACCTTCAAAAAGGTAAGCGCTCCACACAGGCTTCTGTCTGCATGCTGATTGTGTGTGTGTGTGTGTGTGTGTGCGTGTATTTTAAGCTCCTCCACTTAAGCCTGTTATGTAAAATGGCTTGTTTTGAAATTATGCTGCGCGCGGATGAGTGGAAGATTGTAGCATCTTTCTCTGGGTGGAATATTTTCCATGTTTATTGCATCGCTGCAGAATTAGGTTGAATGTTTGCCTTTCAAAGGCAGATGACTAAAAGCAGTGAGTCGAGAAATTGGCCTGCTGTCTCCTAACCCTCTGCGCTTCCCGGGCTGGGCTGCAGCCCAAGGTGATCCGGAAGATAAACTCTGATGGAACTAAAGCCTTATCTTGTAAATAGAGAGCTGGTCAGGTTGGCTTTTTGTTTTGTTTTGTCCTGTTGACACATGCCCAGGTTCCCAAGACAAATGCCTTTGCTTGTAGTCTCTTAACACTGGTCTATCAAGCATCACAAAGTTTAAGGTTCAGATTAGCCAAAAATTAGATTCTGTCATCATTTATTCCTCCTCTTGTCATTCTAAATCTTTCAACACTTGAGACTTTCATTCTTCTATAGGAAAAATAAAGGCAGCATGCTCATGTTGCTCTTTTCCATAGAATGAAAGTGAATTAGGATAGATAATGTAAAGTTTAGACCATAAAAGTAGTCTATTTGACTTAAGAAGTATATTTTGCGTCATGTAGAATAAGTGCTGTTGATAAACACATTTCGGGAGGAGCGCAGATGCATGATTAGCTACGGCTGGCACCGCATTTCCTAATCAATCCAATTCCGTCTCATCCATTTAAAATCATAAGCTTTCCCCTTAAATAAGCTCGCTACCTTCCCTTCCTTATCTCGTTACGCATTCCTCCTCCACCCCTTTCTCCACCTCGTTCTGCGTCTTCGTATCGGTGGCAAGCGGACGCCAAGCTCAGCCTTCGCTAGGGTTCAAACTACTAGGGCTCAGTATTTACCGACCTCCATTCAATGATCTATGCTAAGCTATGCCAAAAGTGCTAGCGCCAGACCCGGAGATCGGCTAAATGATAAAAAATGAGTTTTAAAAAATGGTAAAACTCAACTTTGTAACTCTGGGGGAGTTGGAGAATGAACATATTTTCAAAAAAAGTGGAGTGCTACTTTAACTTTTTTATGTTCAGCCCAGTCACACTTTTTTTTTTCGTGGCACGGACACGATTCTTACTCGACTTTAATGAATCCAGCACGAATGGATGCATCCAATGGAATCGTAGTTTTACATTCATGCTGGAGTTACGAAAATAATGAAATATTTGTGTCCCTGACACTGAATAAATAGATTTCGTGCTAATTTCGTGATATTGTCACGACCTGCTGTGAGACTGGGTTGACATGCTGGCTGTTTATTAGTACTTATAAAGTACATATTTCGCATGACCATAATCTACATCCCAAATACCTACATTTAACAACTACCTTACCAACTATTATTCTGGTTACCAGATATACAAATATTTTCTGCAGAAGAAGGAAAATAGAGTACATCTAGTTTGGAATGAGATTAAGACGTATAAATGATGACAGAATTTTCAGCTGTTTTAATTTCAGTGACATTTATGATTACTTATTTATGTGATGATTTATGAAGAAAATGAGGGTTAGATGTACGTGGTGAAAACGTACAACAGTTATCACAGTTTGTTTTACATTCTTGTGGCAAGTTCCCACGCAGAGGTTTTCAGCAGCTGAGAAATGATCACGCCGTCACTCCAGCAGTATTTCATAACGTGACATTTATAAGAGATGATTTGGTGCAGTGTGTGAATTACACACAAAACTTTCAGAGGGATTGACTTCAAAGTTTTGGCAAAGTTTCTGATGAGATTTTTCTTGCACAACCAAAATTGTCTCTAGCGTTGTAAGCATCTTAAAGGGTTACTCCATCCCAAAATCAAAATGTAGTCACTAATGACCCGTGTCATTGCAAACCCGCAAAATCTTTGTCTGCCTTCGGAACACAATATTTAAGATTTGGATGAAAACCGGGAGGTTTGTCTCATTGGCTGTCCAGAAAAGTATGAAAGGCATCTTTAGAGTAGTCCATCTGCCATCACTGGTTCAACCATAACATTATGAAGCGACACGAGTACTATTTTGGACTGAAAATTCTTCAAAATGGCACTACTGTGACGCAGAGAAACACAGAGGAGACTGTCAAATAAAGTCAGCATTTTTGTTTTCTTTGCAGTTAATCATTTGATAGCACTGTTTATATTTTTGTTTCATTGGCAAGGAATGAAAGAAGTTATGTCAGCTAAACGTAACAAATGTTTTTAATGGTTTTAATTTTTGTTAACTATAATAACCTTGCCTTTTAATTTGACTTCTTTTACATTCAAAGCTCCATTAGTGGGATCAGACCCTCTATACTCCCTTATAATTTCAAGATTTTCTTTCAAAAAGATACTTAACATTTTGTGTTTTTATTATACTGCTGAGCTCTGGTGCAAACATTTCCATCAACCACTTTTTATAAGATCCACCATTCCCTGTTTATTTACAGCCGCTGCCAAAGCAGCCCGTTCCTCGCAGGCTTTCTAGTGCCGCACGCCTTCATTTGAACACATATTGGAAAGTAAGCCGTTACATTTGTTGTCATTGTGTCAGGCCACTGACAGTACTTAATATCGGGTGAATACTAAAACACATCGAGTCTTGCGTGACGACAAATCACTTAAATGGACCAGATGTGGCATGTTTTGCACAGAGAGGGGTTGGTTTGTGTATATTCTGCTGTAAATATAGCCCAGCCAGTACACACTTCACCCTACATGAAGTCCCTCACCGTAATGATCAGAGTCAGTCTAAAAGGAGCTGACTTTACTCGACTCTTTAACCTCAGGCGATCGGAGATGCCGCGCATTTAAATGAGGTCTGTGGTCGAGGGAGATTGTAGATGCTAGTTTAATCTCCGCTTCCATCAATAATGCGCCAGTGGTTATAAAATCAAAGATGCAGACTGTCAGTCGCTCTGCTTGAACCTTTCACCCGACATCACAGTCTTACGTTACAACACGTTGTTTGCGTGAGTACAATGTCAAATGCTGGTAATGCCTGTGGCGGCAAACATTTATGCAGAATTAGAATGCACTTCATTCTCGTCTCGACTCTTGTATACTGGCGTCTGCCAAAATGGAGATGTTAGGGACACAAGAAGTGCTCCTTAGCATTCTAATTACACTGGGCTCAACCCGCCACACTTAATTACGTTTGTCAGAGTCGTGATGATTTTTAGCAGTCAATACCAATACCGGTGAAATTACGCAGATTACTAAAAGCGTTCAATCGAGAAATTGGTTGCTGTCTGTGAACCCCTGGTGCATCGCAGGCTGGGTTACTGCCCAAGGTGATCCGGTGATCGTTTATTTGCACGTGCTATCTGCATTGTTTTAGCACCTCATTCGCTGAAGGAATTATGCAAATCAGGTAAAGCTGCAAGTGCATCAACAAAATCTGTAATGAATGCAATTCCAGATCTTTCAGGCCGGCTATAAATGTATTATATGGATGTGGCAGACTCTGAACACTTTATTGGGACTCTCTATAGCGTTATTTCAGTCCGTTATCAACAGGTTCAGTTAGGTTGTGGGTGATTAGTGATTAAGATACAATTTTATACCAACACAAGTCAATATTCGTGATTCTACTTACCTATTTTGTTCAACAAGATTCAAAATAAATATTTGTATAAATACTTGCTTGAATTTTCATGTTGGTCTGAATGAAAATGCTAATTAATTTTTTGCTAATAGGTGCCGCTTTTGAAGCGTTAAAAGTTCACAAACACTTTTTTTTGATGAATAGAATGTTAAACATTTATTTGAAATAGAAATAATTGCAAATGCCTTTACTGTCACTTTTATTTAATTTAATGTGTCCTTGCTGAATAAAAGTATCAGATTGTAAAAAAAAAATTTACTGACCCCAAACTTTTGGTAGTTACAGACGACAAAGAAATAAAGCTTTAGAAAGCAGCTGTCTGTCAGCGCACACAAGTTTCAGTATTAAAACAGTGCCATAAAATATATATATATATTTTTTAGCATTTTTTTCATTTATGTATATTTTCAGAACTTAAATATATATATCAGAACTTTTGACATTGCTGATTTCTGTTCCGTGTTGTAAACCATGATGATTTTGTTTGGACAGTAATATTTTGCATTACAGCCTAATGAAGATGACTTTCCGAAATGACATTGCTCATGCAATTTATAAAACAGACAGCTTTATGTACACTTGCACACTGTTACAAAATCATCATCCTGTTCCACTTCATTAGTGACACTAGCTACAAACCTGGGACGTGATGTGGGTGATGCACAAGTGGCAAACAGCCACGTCTATAAACCTCATAGTCTAGCAGACTGATTAAAGAGGAGGCATGATAAAAAATACCTCCAGTAGTTTTTAATAATAATAATAATAGTAACAATAAAGTATTATAAATAAGATTAAAAAAAGAAAATTATACTGTAGATATACAACCCAAATTCCAGAAATCTTAAAGTTAAAAGGCTTTCAAATCACATGAGAAAATATTTTGTTTACAATAGAACATAGATAGGATAACAAATGTTTAAACTTTAAATAAACTTTACAATTTTATGCACAAAATTAGCTAATTTCAAATTTGATGCCTGCTGCAGGTCTCAATGAAGTTGGGATGTGTTATGTTTACAATAGGGTAGCATTTTCTCTTCTTTTCTAAACAGTTTGAAGGCGTCTTTGGAATCTTTTCCAGATTTCTTGCTTTTTTTAGCTCTTTTATTGCCCTCGTGCCAACTTTTTTGAGACCTGTAGCAGGCGTCAAATTCGAAATGAGCTCAAAGCCATTTCCCATGCATTGTTTTATTTGTGGCGACTTGGCTAATGTTAACATTATATCATGAATGCCCTCAGGCTCCACTAGAGGGCACCTGCATCCACCACACCTCTCTTGGACTCATTCGCTCATAGACTCCATTTCCCATCATACATTGCACTTTCACACCTGTTCACATTTTGTATCATCACACCCAGTCACTCTATTTACCTGCCATTCTCCATTTCATCTGTGCGTAGTATTGACCTGCTCTGGCGATCCTTACTAAGTGATGTTTCCAGTGTTTTGTTTGTATTGTTTTGACCTTTGCTTTGTTCTCGACCATGACTTTGCCTTGCCTCTATTGTTCCTGTTTGCCTGTTTTCTGACCCTGCCTGCTGACCATGAATAAATGTGTGCACATGGATCTGAACGTCCCCGCCGCAGTCATTAACACATTAACAGCCACAATTAGCCACCCATCCTTCACATTCAGGTCCTGTGTCACACACTTTTAGTGACTTTAGTGTTTGAGACCCCTTTTGGCCACAGCTTTTGACATATCTTTATTTAAGTACAATTTTACTGTATTATTTGTGTCCCCTTCATCACAACTTTTTTGTATTATTTGTCTCCCCCCTACTGTTGAATGAAATTTATGCCCATTGGCTCATGTGATTTGAATATGATTTGATATGTGTATTGTGAAGGAAAATGTAAATAAAAAATACATATAAATACATACATTTCTCTAACTTCTCAAAACATCAACAATAAGATTCTGTGTGAAACTTTTTGGGCCTTGAACCTACATAAGAAGTTTTTCTTTCTCTCTCTAAGTGATTTTGGGTGTAATTGCATGGCCTTGTAGGAACATCAGAGCTGTAGGCGGGACAATGAGCTGCTGACGGTGCACCTCTCAAGCGCGTTCATTTACCGGGTCGGGCCTTCAAGGACAAGTGGCCTTGTGTAAAATTTATTGTCTGCTGGGTCATGGCCAGTCTTGCTGCCAGAACAGAAATATCATTTTCCATTTGCTTCGAATGAGTTTTTAATTTGAAGTTAAGTGAGTATTGACCACCTGTCACTGGATATGAAATCATAGACTCCAGCTCTATCAGTCTCGCCGGTCAGAGAGTGTTGATATGCTCTCCACGTTAACATTTATAATGAATGGCAGATGTTCACACTGTAACTTCTAGTTATAGCAAAAATAATATATATTTGTATTAATAATTAGTTAGGTACTGTCACGGCTGCACTCTAGCAGGAAGACTAACAGTGGTTAAACAGTGGTTACTTTACTCAAAACTCAGACAAGGTACAAAAGGTAGGGCAGTTGCAGACACGCATAGACACTTGAAGACACGACAACAAGGACACGAACAATGGTACTATAAATACACAGACACTGACGAGACACAGCTGGACACTAAACTAGAATAGGAAACACCATACAAGGGCAAGGGCGGATACAAAAGGAGCATGGCACATATAAACAAAGACATGGCAGAACATGTGGAACATTAAACATAGATCGTGACAGGAACTAATCGCATATTATTGGAATGTTCAATGTAATATTGTAATAATGATAATAATTATTATAATTAATATAATTTAGATTTTAGTAAGTTTTAATATATCAAATGCAGTTTTAATTTTCTAGTTCTAGTAGTCTAGTAGTATTAGTAATAATAATAATAATAATGATAAATGATCATCATCATAATCATTATATTGTTTTAATGATTTAAATTTTAGTAATTAGGGGTTCGAGCGCGTAGTGCTGTAATTGTAAGAATTTTTATTATTATTATTATTATTACTAATACTACTAGACTACTAGAACTAGAAAATTATTATTTATTATTATTATTTATTATTATGATTCTGCCCTAAAACTGATCGTGCAGCCCAAACCGTAAGGCCTAGAAAGCTG
>JAUCMS010000031.1:13546779-13567029 GCA_032357445.1 Enteromius radiatus | reverse complement strand
CAACCAGGTACTATTGTGGAGGTACAGGTACAACTTTTTACACAGTGGAAAACCAAACAGAGCCGAGTCGAGCCGAGCTGGTACTGTGTAGTGGAAAAGCGCCATTATACAGGACTGAGCTATGTAGAGCTATGTAGAAAAAGCAGAATCAAGGTCGGGGTACACGGACAAGGGTCAGGGCAGGCAGCAACAATCACAAAATGGAATTAACAGTCCAAAATAGAGAAACCAGGAAAACAAACACAGGAATGAACGCTCAGTAGTGACAGCAGGGGCAAATCAAGACTTTGCGATGAACTGATGAATGACACTGGCTTTTATGCTGGTGTTAATGAATATGTGGGTGTGGGTAATCAATTGCAGGTGTGTGTGATCAAGAGGTGGTGTGACGGTGCAATGGATGTCGGGTAATGTAGTCTGGATCATAGTCTGTGGTTTGTGTTTGATTGGAGTTCCCTTGGGCTCTGCCAGGGTGGAGTGGGTGGCAGAGACCCTTTCCGGGGCGGCGCAGATAGCGGCGGCAGGACCATAGCCCTCCAGGGCAGGACCAATGGGGCTGGAACGGAGAACACTGAGAGGTAAATTATGGCCTCTATGGCTGAGACAGTACCTGCTTCCAGTTCGTAGTTGAGCCTCGGCGGAACAGGTGGGACAAAGACCCTCCAGGATGGCGTAGCTGGAACGAGAGGCCAGGGTAGCACAGAAGACCAGGGCAAAGCAGACTGTGAAAGATAGCATAGAGAGATTAGTGAAGGCCTCTTTGGCCAGGACACAGCAGGCTGAAAGGTCGCAGATGGTCTCAGTGCTCCAAACAAGGTAGGATGAGAGTTCGAGAACGGCATCCATGGCCGGAACAGAGCAAGACGAGAGTTTGTTGTTGAACTTTGTGGTCGGTCAATGGTCTCCGTAGTTGTGAGAAGGCAGGACAGGAACTCAGAAATGGCTTTGATAGCCATGACAGGGCCAGACGATAGTTCAATAATGGCCTTTCTGACCAGAACAGAGCAGAACACTTCTGGTTGCGATGTGGAAACAGGACTCTCAGGACTTGGCTATGGCACTCCTGGCCGTGACTGGCAAACTGGATTCTCAGAGATCAGAAACGGCTCTCTTGGCCGTGACTGGCAAACTGGATTTTCAGAGATCAGGAATGGCTCTCTTGGTCGTGACTGGCTGACTGGATTCTTAGGGATCAGGAAAGGCTCCCTGGCCGTGGCTGGCAGACTGGATTCTCAGAAATCAGGAACGGTTCTCCTGGCCGTGATTCGGGAACCGGACTGAGGAACGGCTCCCCTGGTCATGACTGCGGAATGGAGTCCGTGGGGAACTGATCTGAGCATTCAACGGTCTCCGCGTCTGTGGCAGGGCAAGGTATGGGTTCAATGGGACCTGGAACTATTGCACCTGGAGGTTGCGCAACCACCAGCAGAACCTGAGTCTACGACCCAAGTCGATATCTCCAGGGGTCGTGCAACCTCTGGCGTAACCTCCGTGGCTGGAACTGGGCAGAATAAGGATACCATGGCATGCATGGTTGGGTCTGAAGGTTGTGCAGCCACCAGCGGGGAGAATCTACGGCATCAACCGACATCTCCGGAGGTTGTGCAGCCATTGGCAGAACCTCTGAGGAAACTACGGCATCAGCCAACACCTCGGGGTTTAGTGCAGCCACCAGCGGAACCACCAGAGAGATTTTGCCTTTCGCCATAACCCCTGGCGGAACCTCCTGAGGGTCGACGGCCTTCTGGTGCAATGGTTCAGGGGCGGCAGCCATCTTGCGCAACGGTTCAGGAGTGGCAGCCATCTTGTGCAACGGTTCAGCGGAGACAGCCACCTTGTACAGTGGCTCAGGGGTGGCAGCCATTTTGTATAGCGGTTCAGGAGTGGCAACGGTTCTTGTGTAGCGTGACATCATTCCACTTTACCCGGTAACACAGCTTGTAAAACTGGGTGACGTACTCCTCAATTGACACTCTACCTTGTTTCAAGTTGAGTAGCTGTTCAACTGGATCTTTTACTGACCGGAATCCTCTGAGAAAGCTGCTGGATCTTGTTGAGGCGAAGTCTTCTGTCACAGCCGGGGCAAATCAAGACTTTGCGATGAACTGATGAATGACACTGGCTATTATGTTGGTGTTAATGAATGTGTGGGTGTGGGTAATGAATTGCAGGTGTGTGTGATCAAGAGGTGGTGTGGATATGTATATACATTTTTACATATACATATACATCTGAAATGTATATTAGATGATTAGATGATTTCTAACAAATCATGTGACACTGAACTGGTGTAATGAATGCTAAAAATTAAAAATTTACCACAGTAGTAAATCACATTTTAAATATCACAATTCCACATTAATGTTTTACTGTATTTCTTAAATCAAATTAAGCACAGACTTCTTTTAAAAAACACCCAAAAAACATTTTAAACATTTTTAAAAACTTTTTAACAATAGTACATACAGGACATTGGCTTCTAACACACACACACACACACACACACACACAATAACTGTTCATCTTCAGCCAGATATATATAATAATTTTCATACTGTACATTATTATGTGATGCCTGAATTCACATGTAGCAGTTATTTATTTGTTTACTTTGTTATTTAAATATACAAAGCAGAATAATTATGCCAATTGTTATCAGATTATTGGAATTTTAGTATCCGTGCATCCCTAATAATTTAAAGATAATTAGTTACCAGCCTATAGAATGTAGTCATTAGTTGACCGTAGTTTCACGGTTTGATTGAGGCCTGTTTTCTTTCTTCTAGCTGAGTCAGAGTAAAAGAATATAGAATATTTCATGTAAGTACAAACGAGTGCATTGTCTAGTCCTGCCCTTAAAGCCAAAGTTAAAAGTGCAATGCACTGTGGAGCCATTATGACCCCCTAACCTTAAATTTGTGTTTTGTCCAGTGTCATCGCTGAAGCATTCTGGGAAACGGCACTCCACCCCTTCATTCTGAGTCCCAGGAAAGAACCAGCGACGTCAAAAGCTCTCTGGCATTCGCACATAGACAAATGCATGCTCTTCCCCAACTGGGTTTCACTATGTGAAACAAACTCTTCATTGCACCTTGCACAGAGCAAGTTGTATTTAGGAAGTATATAAATATATATATAAATATAGCTCTATGTCTATCTGTATAAACCCATTGTTATCACGTTACCCATAAGAATGGCTTGTTTGTGCTTTCTTAAAAAAACTTTTGTGATTACTACTCTCTGAAACGAACGCACTGTGCATCTTCATGACGTCACTCAAATCGATCTATGCTGTAGCTATTTTTCCAGAGGTTCCCCAAACAGGAAGCTTTTTTTGTATAACTAGTGATGATTTTTTTTGTGTTTTAATGCATGGACTGGCTCTACTGGATAGGTGGAGAGGGCTCGTATTTGCTCTGCATGTGACATTTATTCCGACTGACTCGAGTGATGCCTGCTCCGTCGCTCCTTGTAGTCTTCTGGTCATCAAACTGCTGCTTCTGCATCTGAACCACCATATATCAGGGACGTCTCGTAGAGCTCGCCGTTTGTCTGGGATTTCCGCTACTGTGTTAAGTTCAGCCCGTCGTTGTGGCCGTTGTTTTAGCGCTTCGGTATTGCCTCTTAGTTTAGAGTATTGCATATGCATCTCTCTGTATTTTTGGAGAGCATAAAGGGACTTTAATGGACTACGGATGTATGTTCCGTATGTCCATAAACCAGCTTAGCCAGCCATCTTTAAGTGCACACGTCTCTGTAAAAGTTACTTCAAAAGCTTTATTGAGTTCAGTTATTGTGTATACTCGTGTGAAATAAATGAAACCAGTGCTCAGGGACTGTTGAGGGAGGAACGCGGTAGCAATGCTTGTGAACAAATGGGTGGAATTTACTTTGACACCACAGAGGTCAAATGTCAAAGATTAGCACAGGTCATAAAAACTTTATGGAACGGCTGAGGGTAGAAAAAAACAGGATCGTTATATGGAAGCCCATCTCTGCCACATAAGAAAAAAATGCTTTGGTAATTTGTAATTATGACATAACAATTTTACATTTTTTAAGATTTTAAAAGTTGTAAGTGTAAGATAAAAAGTCAAAACTATGCCATAAAGAGTCAAAATGATGAGGTAACAGTCATAATTGTGACAAAAAGTTAAACTACAGCTACAATTATGACAATTCAGTATTGAGATAAAAATATTGGCATTCAATTATGCAATAAAAGCATGAAAAATAATAGAAATAATTTGAACATAAAACATTACTGTGACATAAAATGAGTTGAAAATTTGAAATGATGACATGAATTTTGAGAAATTATAAGGTAGGCTAATTATGATTATGATGAGTCAAACTGACATAAGTCATAATTATGTCATAAAAGTATAAAAATAATAAAAGCAAAACATTCTAACATAAAAATACAACTATGACATAAAAAGTTAAAAGTCTGAGAGAAACCGACATACTACGTCATAAGATAAAAAGTCTAAATTGTGACAAAAAAGTCAAATAAAATTATGACAAACTGGTTGAAACTGACGTACTAAGTGATAAACATATGATACAATTCAAAAGCATGAGATATAATTCAGAATTAAACAAACAAAAAGTCTAAACTGTGAGATACTAAGTCATAATTATGAGATAAAAGTTTATGACAGACAAAATTATGAGAGAAATTATTATTTTATTTCATTTTTTTTCATTATTTTGAATGATCTTATAAGTATGACTTAGTGTATCGTAATTTCGCTTTTTATATAATATGATATCATGTGACAGAATGTGTGGCTTCCATAGTGTCAGACATGGACACGCCGTTACAGGAAGAAGACATGCTTAGCGTCCAAAGCTTTATTGTCACGAGGAAGAGAGTTTGACTTACTGTACTTGAATCAGAAGGAATTCAGGTTCAATAATTACATTTATCTAATTATTATAGGTATGTTATTCTTGTGATTTGTTCTTTGTTAGTTTGGTTTCAAATAAGAAATAATAACCATTATTTAAAAAAAAACAAAAAAAAAAACATTTTGTTTATGACTGCTAACATTTGAATGTTAAATTAGTTCAATCCACAGTAAAGCAGTGAGTTTTGGTGTAGAATATTACGATTCTTCGACATTCATGAGGGTCATTAGATGAAACGATTCATTCGCTGTATTACTTTTCTAAAATGCTTGTAATTCTGCATAAGGAAGTCTTTTGAATGGCTAATATGAACAGTGAGGTCTCATTCATTGTGTTACACTGGAAAAAAAGTGTTGTTTTTATTATAGTGAGTGCAATCATATAGATTTGCTTTTTCAAATCAGATTTTACATATCATAATGCTTGTTCTGTGTTTCAAAGAAAGGAATATACAATGTAGGCAGGAATTTATTGTTATTGTTTAAGCTTGGACGACAACGTACGAAATATTCTCAGATGGCAAGTTTGAAAGTTTGATTATGTTCCAATATTTGCTACAAATATGAATGCAATCTTCTGATGTAGGTGTGTGCCTAGATGTACTGTATAAAGTGCTGTATAAAATAAAATATTCTGCACATGTGCAAGTCAGCCCTTAGATAGGAGTTTTAGTATGTGACTTAGTCGGAATGCAGTTATTATTTACCTGTGATCTTTGGGAAAAAAAAAATATTGTTCTGCCTTTAAACGTTGTGCCAAACTGTTTGCCAACCTGTAGTGTGTCCTTTAGGTATTTGTTCTGTGTATTTGTGTGTGTTAAACCACAATTTATTGATTATGAATTTACTGAAGCAGTCCACTGAAAGGGTAACTAATAACGGGGTGCCTTAAATGGTTGAAACACAATACAGTTTAAGCAGAAGGAACCCTGCTTGAAATCAATTTCAAGCATCATTGCAAATTTATATGTTACAGATGGCCCTCCAACGGAGGACCTCCTATGTTATCAAAGTTAGACGAAACAATATTTAAAAAAAACGAAATCCGCACCATCAGGTTTTCATTTCTTTGGCAAGGCGTGATTTTACTGTGTTTTGAAACTCCAAACTGTCAGTTGAAGCTACAAACACTGTTTAATTATTTCATTTGATGGTTTTGCTGCTGTATACAATCATTGATTGCAATGGTTTACGTCCATATTTGCGTTTACGTCACCCCTATGTCTTTTTGTATACTATTAAAGGGTAAAATATATGAAAAAACTTCAAAGGGCATTGAGCGTTTGTGTGTGTGTGTGTCCACAGAATAATATATCACAGCTCCATTAGGATTGACTTCAGATCTGTCGTCAAAGGGATCCTGTGATGGCGGGGCCACCCGTAAAATTGAAATGTGAATTTAAGCAGCGGCCCTGATTGAGTTATAAAATCAGCGTATGAGTTATTTACCATTGTGTCTTGGACAACCATGAAAATTGTACCTTTCCAAACTCCTTAATCTCATGTCATTATGACTTATGACTGTATTTATAGTGCAGCACAGAAGTAAAAGATGGGTAGAATCACTTGTATTGTGTGCAATAAAAGATGCAGTTAAGCGTTTTTTGTTTTGTGACAAACAGACAGTTTAAAGGGACATGTACAAAAATTGTATTTTGTCATCATTTACTCACTCTCAAGTTGTTTCTTTCTTCTGTTGGACACAAAAGTTGTTTTAATCAAAGCAGCTGTTGACTTCCATAGTATATATTGAGTGTATGAAGTTTCACTGATTTGCGCAGATCGATCAGTGTCAGACTAGAAGCAGCTTAGCTAGCCTATGCCACTGAAGTAGGCTACTGCAAGAGCAATTTTTGAAAGGTAATGGCTACTTTTATTTACTTTTTCAACAAAAGAAAGGTTAGGTTTGAAATAACTTGAGAGTGAGTAAATGATGATGGCCTTTAAACTGTCATGTTTTCATATTGGGTAAACTATAACTTAAAAGAATGTTTGATTTCACTCATGTTTACTGGAAATAAATGTCCTAAAATATCAAGGACTCTGATTAACAACAGACCTTAGATCAGACCTTATGTGTCCTGTGTTTTGCTCCCTATGTATCCGCCTTTGCTCTTGTTTGGTTGTTCCTGTCTGTTGATTAGTTCACTGTGTTTATTTACTCCCAGCTGTGTTCCCCATGTGTTTTGAGTTCTCCCTTCGTCTGTTTCTGTATTTAAAGTCTGCTTGTTTTAGTCTCCCTTGTCAGTTCTTATGTGACAATTTTATGTGTCCTATGTCTGAATTTATCATTAAAAGTCTTTCTGTCTGAAATCCATGACTCGTGTTCTCAATCGGAGGCACTTGTGACAGAAGAAATGACCAAAACAAAAAAAGAAAACTGGGCCGCTCGCTTTCTCCGCCTTCATCAGCTTGATGTCCCTTTCCTCGCTTACGTGGAGGAGTTCTGTCAGCTGGCACGAGCAGCCAATAGCTCGGACACCATCAAATACTTCCGGCTTGGTATCCACCGATACAGCTCCGTGAATCTCCCAGATGCCGCAGGACTGAGTTGGAGAGAGGTGGTTTACTGGTGTCTGGGAGACTTCATTGACCGAGCCGATGGCCGCTCACCATCCACCGAGCCGCTGACAGAACGGAAGCCTGTGCTGTAAGAGTGCCCGTCAAAGAGCGTGCCTCAAAACCGCCGCCGATGCCCGTGCCGCTAGAGCGTCCTCTGATGCCTACGCAGCGAGAACGCCCGCCAGAGGATGCATGGCAGGAGTTTCCTAAAGAACCTGCTTTGTATGGGAGGCATTCAGTGCCAGTTCCCAGTGGATTCCATTCCGCAGTCCTTTTTTCCGCGGATTCTGTTCCTGATGTACGGCCAGGAGAGCCGTTTTTGAATCCTGTTCCTAAATTATGGCCAGGAGAGCCGATCCCCAATCCAGTTCCTGGATCACGGCCAGTAGAGCCGAGAGGAAAAAAAAACAAGAAATCTCATTCCGCTCTCAGTCTCGTGAGGTTCCTGATCCACCATGGCCACATTCAGCTCCTGACCCACCATGGCCTCGTGAGGTTCCTGATCCACCATGGCCTCATTCAGCTCCTGATCCACCACGGTCTCGTGAGGCTCCCAATCTACCATAGCCACATTCAGCTCCTGACCCACCATGGCCTCGTGAGGTTCCTGATCCACCATGGCCTCATTCAGCTCCTGACCCACCATGGCCTCGTGAGGTTCCTGACCCACCATGGCCTCGTGAGGTTCCTGATCCACCATGGCCTCGTGAGGTTCCTGACCCACCATGGCCTCGTGAGGTTCCTGATCCACCATGGCCTCATTCAGCTCCTGACCCACCACGGTCTCGTGAGGCTCCCTCGTGAGGTTGTAGGAATTATTCTTAATTGAATTCTCCACCCCAAAATGAAAATCACTTTACTTCACTTTAATCAATAATCACTTACTCCCATGTTGTTCCAAACCCATAAAAGCTTTGCTGTCCCATTGAATGCCAAACAATTATGACTGTCAAGGTGCAGAAAAGGAAGAAAGACGTTGTCTGAACACTTAATCTGCCATCAGTGGTTCAACCATAATATTATTAGCTACGAGAATACCTTTTGTACAGAAAGAAAACTAAAATAACGACTTTATTAAAAGATTCGGCATTGTAGTGCCATTTTGGACAACATCCAGTGTATGCACATTACGTACAAAATTCAAAAATGTATTAATTAAAATATTCAGTGTTTAAGACCTTTTTCACTACTATGGGCAAATGTACTCTGTACTTTGGTTTTACTGACTATTTGGACCAAGTGGAGCAGTATTAATTTATTTTCTTATACTTTGAACCAAATTTAATCTAATAAGACTTTAATGTAAACCAATTCATGGTTTTGTTGGCCGAACTATAGTATATATATACTATATGTCTTTGAGCTTTTACTTCATATGTGTTGTAATTTATTTTTATGGTTTTTTTTTTTCTTTTATTCAATGTTATTTCTTGATAAAATTGTATGTTATTGTTCCTTGAATAAAAAATAAAAAAAGAGCCCCAAACCAGCCCGATCATGTTGTGAGGGGTGTCCCCAGGTAAAAATCCCGTTCCGAGGGTGTAAAATAAATATCACATTTTTAAGTTTGTGTCAGCATGAAAAACAACCTGTGACAACAGATTTTAAAGTAGCCCAATTCCGAGGGAAAACTGCAGACTTGGCAACACTGAGTGAAGATGACATATTTCCTTTTCGAAAGTGGAACTCCACTCGCCCGTGGTCTGCAGCCAGACCCATTCAAATTGTTTGGCAGCCTTTACGTATTTGGAACGACATGGGGGTAAGTGATTAATGACAAAATGCTACTTTTGGGGTGGAGTAACCCTTTAATGTGTGGCCATAATGTCTTGTATATATTTATCCACATTCTGTTGATGTATAAATATATGACAGAAGCCTCCAAAAATTCAAAGTCAGAATGAATTGGAAGTAGCCGCTGTACCTCCTGACAGCTACAAGCTTCAAGCAGTCATGCAGAACCAGAGAAACATGGAGGTGCTTCCAGTAGCAAAATATAATCAAGCAGTTTATAATATTTATGTTTTAAAACGTATGTAATTGGCTTTTACCAGTGTAGATGTCTTCATACAAAAGTAGTGTGAATATAAACAAAAGACATGCAGCACAAAATTAGATAACTGGGCTACCCATGTAACAACAAAGACTTTAAAATACCGTAATTTCTGATTTGTAATCCACTTAGTGCTGTTCAAGTCCTCGGACTGGGGATTATTCAGTCAATGAAATGAAAAAATGTTACTGGCAGCTCTAAAACACATAACAGTTGCTATGCAAATGGTATGCATTATTAATTAATTTTATAACTACTTCTTTAGTTTGTTAAAACCAAACTCTGTTCAAGTATTCTATAGTTTTTGTGCTGCATGTCTGTAGTTTATGTTCACATTACTTTATTATGAAGACATTTACATTAGCAAAAGTCAATTAGACAAATTTTAAAACCTAAATATTACAAAATAACTGCTTAATTATATTTTTATGGTCCCATTTTATATTATGTGGCCTTAACTACTATGTACTTACATTTAAATTAATCATTTATGATGCACTTATTGTGTGCATGCATGTTTTTACAGTGTACTTTGTTTTTTTTAAAGACCTAGCCTATATGTAATTACATCTGTAATTAATTTATGTATTTACATTTATAATTACACTGTTGACCTGTCCCTTACACCTTAACCCACCCTTGAACCCCCAAAACCTGTCCCTAACCTTACCTGTATCCCACCTCAATAGCAGCAAACGTGTTTTGCGAAACAATATGAGCACAAAAATACATTGCACTTATTTTTTTTTTATGTAAGTACATAGTAGTTAAGGCACCCAATGTAAAGTGTGACCTATTTTACTAATGGAAGTGCCGCCATTTTTCTCTGGTTCTGTATGATGTGCAGCGTTAGCTCTCAGAAAACTCCTACTAACATTACACAAGTTATTGCAATATGGCGTGAACGCACTTGAGTTCTACAAAGACTTGCTTTACAAGTGGAATCTCCTAAACGACTTAAACCGGGCTCACACTACAGGAGTTTTAAAATCCTAACCGACTATAAAATCTGGTTGCAGCACACACATAACGAGAATCTTATCTTAGATTATCTTCCCTCAAATCTTAAACATGCACACACTACAAGTTTTCAACATTGTGGCGCATCAAACACTGCCAGATATTATTAATATTATCATGTTCACATGATCTCACGCTGCAAACAGGTGTACTTGGATATTTAAGTGATGTCTACATTACCTAGCGTGCTAACAGCTTATTCTACTCACCCGGTATGTTTAAAACTGAAGCCCTTAGCTTCAGGGTTTATTCAGACAGTCATGTTACTGCAAAACCCGTTTCCACTATCCAAGTAATCAATGTAACAGCAATGTAATGTAAAAATGTAGGCTGGGACTTGATTGGAGGTTGATATGTGGGAGTTGCTTTAAAAATTGACGGCTGAATTGCAGAGGTGTGGTTAAATAAGCGGACTAAATGATTGGAAAAGTCCTGCCTACAAGTCCAGAGAAAAGCCCATCAATTTCACTGGAAGGTTCAGTCCAAATTTAATAGAATTTAAATTGAATTAATTAATAAACATACAAAGCTAAATCGTTCGCAATCGGATCTACAGTATGCGTTTAGAAAATTGCTAGGATGTTTTTTTTTTTTCATTTGAAGCCGACTTCATGGAAGACTTGGATCATGACGCCTCTCTCTGACAAGCAAACCCTATCCCTGTAACCGACTGTCTCTAGGACCCGCGGAGCTGCTGTTCAAGCCTCCACTGCAGTCAGTGAGAGCGGAGCATCTGGAGGAGAGCTGGCCGGCTGGGGAGGTGGCGGAGGACGGGGAGAGCGAAGCAGAAGGAGGATCCGGGGGTCAGCGAAAACAAAAAAGGGGTCAGGCCTGGAACTTGGCGAAGCGGGTAATTAACACTGTGATCCACTTGTCTAGCACCTTAAGCCGCCATCGAAATAAGTCTCCGCCGTGGGGCTGGCCGTTTTTCGGCGCGATACGGAGGGGGGCGGCTCGATGTGGCCAGTGGTTTTTCCTGCTCTTCTTACAGATGTGCGCCTTATACACCGCGATATGCTCTTGAACTTGATGGCGGTTCATTCGTAGCTCCTCGCAAGCGTAGCGTCAGCCCACTCGTTTTAAAACAATGGCTGTGTTTCAAAACCTAACGAGCTGCCTACCTAGACAGCATTTTTGTTAATCGTTCTGTTCCGCGAGCGCTTATGATGCCCACAAATGCCAAAAGCCACGCTGAAGGTACCCAGAAGTGCCGTCTAGGTAGGCAGCTCACCTAGGTTTTGAAGGGTCTCATTTAAGCCTCCCTGGCCTGTTGGAAATGACTGTCATTTATAAAGGGCGAATAATCCTAGTAGGCGTGTAATTAAAAGAGCTTTTATGCAGTTACAGACTATGATAGACACGTGATCAATTATTAACACCTTGATTGGCTACCTGTGACACATCTCACCGGTTATTGAATATTAATGACTCTGGCCATTACTGTTGTATTAATGTAACGTGGAGACCGAAGTTTACTAAAAATACCATTGTTACTATTGTGAAATAATGCAAAATTAATATGGGATGTCCAGTTTCAAGAGTTTTCATGTGGTTTAATGAAAATAGCAATATCAAGTTACCTTATTTTTAGTCACTAAAATGTATTTGTGGGTTATGGGCAGAAACTACTGTAAGGCTACTATAGTGGTTTAAATAAATAAATAAACATGGGTAAGAGTTAGGAATAGTTCACCCAAATAATACAATTATTTATTCACAACTTCACAAGCCTGTTTTTAAAGTCTTATTTATTTTAGGTCTTCTGAAATCTTTAGAATCTTTAAAATGCTATTTGTATAAACATATTAATATTTCATGCATTTTAATTGATTACAAGAAACATAAGATCCAATGATGTTTGACATCATAAATGTCAATCCTGTTTCCTAATATTTGAACAATAATGTATGCGTGATTGAAATCCCAATCACCTCAGTTTAAATTTTGGTTTTGCTCATAAAGAAAGTTATCATATGATTCTGTATATAGCGCACAAATCAGTCAGATAGCGTTTATGGATGACATTTTTGGAGCATTTTACAGCCTCTGATCACCATTTACTTTCACCGTCTGAAAGAGAGCGGCATGGATATTCTGCTAAACCTCTTCTTTTGTTTTCCTCTAGCAGGAAGCAAGTTGTATGAGTTTGCAATGACATTAAACTAAGAATTCAGAAGACAGAGTATTAATTTTTGGGTGAACTATTCCTTTAACGATAGACTCGCCTAATTTATTGACCTCCAAATCTAATTTCATGGGACTTTGGTGTCCTACTTGTAGAGAAAGCACATTGATGCACACATACATGAGAGCGAAGAATAAAATGTACAGATCCCTTTAAAACTGCTCTGAGAAAGAAAATAGGAAATACCATAAGCGAAGAGTTCATATTTCACCCCAGAGAAGGATTTGTAGCAGTTGGAGAATGCACACATTTTGAGGCAATTCATCAATACCTTATTTTCTGGTGTATTAGACTGAAAAATTACACGTCATTAAGGTTGATTTCTCATCCCTGATCTGAATGTGATGTCTTATGACCTAATATTTCCATACACATCAATGTTTTACTTACTTAACAGACATTAAAAAATCCAGTTCCTAACATAAGTTTGAAAGCTCCTCAAACTCACTTATTTGAGTTTGACTTTTTATTATTAATGGGTGATTGTATTATTATAATCTTCTGGATGTGTCTATTTATTCTGAATGGTGAGTGCTGTTTCTTCTGATTACGGTGTTCCTTTTCACAGGGGATCCTAAAGAAGGAGGGCCATCATTTTTTCCCCCCTTTTTTTGTTCTTTTATTTTTGTTTTGATCTTTTTCGACTTTTGCATTGTGTTCAACAGTCACTCATTTGGCGATGCCGTCCAACACAGTCACCACCGCCGCCGCATTCAAGAGCTGTGACACGAACAGAAATCAAATGGTAAGAGGTTAACGAGTCTCTGGACATTTTTATGTTCGGCCTGCTGTGTACTGCCTGAAAAATAAGGCTAGTTACCACATCTGTAATGTCCTGTGTTTTGAAAAGCCTGCGCTAACTAGACTAGAATTCTGTACATGCTCTTTAGCTTTGAAAATAAAATAACCGAAACCTTCAAAATTAGAGAGGATAAGATGTCGCTATATTTATTCATAATACTAATGAAAATGCTCGTTGCAATGATTTGAAAAGTGATGGTGATATGTTATGAATTTTCATGCTAGATGGAATCCTTTAGTTAATATTTATGATTTTCACTTTTTTAATATTAAGTAGCATAAGGGTTTGTTCATGGCATGTTGGAATTACAGTAATCATGTGTTTTGGACGTTGTCCTTGTAGAACTCAGAGACGTAATAAAAAGACACTCAAAATGTCTGTTTAATAATATAATAATAATTATGTTGTTGCATATTGTTAATATTCTATAAATAAATGAAAAAAACCTACATGGTAATGAAGCTAGCACAACATTTTGCCTATTGATGACTCAGATTAAATAGATTTATTTTGGTATTAATATTGTTATTGCCATCATTTTGAAGATGTGAACAGCTCAAGAGTAGAACGCTCAGATTGCCGTCTAGTCATTAAAGTAATTACACTGTGATTAACATTCAGAAAGTTATAGACAGAACTTTTTTGTTTGTTTATTCATTACATTTGTCTACTGGTGGTTGTTTTTTCCATGATCAGCAACTATTTTTTTCTTAATACTGCGACCAACCAAAATGAAAGTCATTAATTGTTAAAGTGCAAATAACAGTGACCTGTCCTCTCATTTATTAATGTGAAAAGGTCACAAATAAAAATAAAATTTGACCCTGAAGCACAAAACCAGTTTGAGTCGCACAGGTATATTTTGTAGCAATAGCCAGAAAAGGCATTGCATGGGTCAAGATGATAGATTTTTCTTTTATGCCAAAAATCATTAGGTTATTAAGTTAAGATCATTTTCCGTGAAGATATTTAGTAAATTTCCTACCATCAGTATATCAAAACTATATTTTTGTTTAGTGATATGAATTTCTAAGAACTTAATTTGGACAACTTCAAAGGTGATTTTGAAACATTGTCTTATACCAACAAACCATACATCATTGGAAAGCTTAATAATTCAATATTATATGATATGGCATATAAATCTCAATATAAAAAAATGGACCCTTATGACCGGTTTTGTGTCACATATATAAAATTACTTAAAGTTTTAGTTTCTTGCATTTTCTTGCATAATTCATTTTTATGCGTTTTCCGGATGTCTGACGTGTTTCATGTCACAGTTAAAGGGATAGCTCACTTTATTCATAATTATTTACTCAAACTCGTACCACTTTCTTTCTTCTGCGGAACATTAAAAGACAATATTCTGAAAAACCAAACACTTCCAAAAGGAAAACACATTTCTCAAAATATCTTCTTTCTTGTTCCACAGAATAATATTTTTAGGTGAATTGTCCCTTTAACTCTGCCCTCAAATCCATCACTACAATTTTCACTCAGTACATCATTTTAATTTGATATGATTCATTTCCACGGCAGTGACTCGGGGGGGTTTATTGAGCATCATCGTAGAGGCTCCGGTGAACGTAATTAGTAAACATGAGTGAATTGTTATCAGAGATAGTGTCTGCTCTGTTTCGTACGAGCGTTTAGTGACGTGGGTGTTGGCTTGTGTAGGAGAGGCTGCCATTTGCCTGATTTACAGGGGAATTCATTCTTCCCCACCCCTGCACCCACGGACCCGCGCTACGCTCGTAGTCCTGTTGCTTGGCAACAGTTCTTGCCTTAAATAACCGGCTGCCGACAGAAATAGAGCAAAGATGTAGACGGTGTTACTGAGTTCACACAAGGCAACATCGATTTCTGTGCGCATCCTTTGTTTTTGTTTGTTTAAACATTTTGTTTGTGCATTCGTGTGATAATGAGAACATTGTGTGAGGGGTTTTTTTTCAGTCATAAAATATGTGGAAAAAACCATGACAGGAAAAGAGCAATGCTAATGCTCCAGAACTCAGATTTTAAGTATAGATGTATTTAAAAAATATATAAATATGCATCATATTTTAAATCTAAATATCTTTTAATATGTTTAATATAAAAAAAAAATTGGTTTAATTGTACATTTTTAGGTATCGTAAGATGCTATTTGTACTCATCATTATGCATTAATAATAAGAAATTCCAGTGGAGTCCAGCCATCTTTTGGCCATGCTGGACTTCTCAGTAGTCATGGCAGACGGGGACAGCATCCTCATTAGCATTCTGATTTAGAGCCGGTGGTTTGATTTATCCCAGCCCTGAACATTAGGATCATCTTTTCTCTCCTGTCCACCCTAGGGTGCTTGGCTGGACCAAGAGTGGCTATTGTTGAGGAGGGAAGACACGGTTGTGTTAAACAAAGAGAAAGTGAATGAGGGGAGAGAATGAACCACTGAATGTCTTTGTAACTGTGTCAGGAGAGAGCCCAGAGAGTCCGGGATCTCTTCACCCCACACTTGAGCTCAGCTAAAAGGACGATGCCATTCAAACACTGGCTTTTCTCATTAGCTAAATAACCTTGGCGTGAAAGATAGAGTGATAACTCGATCGGCAAATTTAAGTCTGGTTGTGTGTACTGGAATATTTTGATTTTAAAATTCTGTCCAATACCGATAAGCAGATTGTTATTTTCATGTTATGGCTTATAACTGATAACCAATATTAAACTTTACTGCTTTGTTTAAATGCTACTGAAGATTTTTTTAAAGGGAATTTAGGAGATTTATTCGATTTTGAAATTGACCAGATTACATTTAACAGTGCTATTAAATTATAGTGTTTCTAAATATTAAATTTAAGTTAATTAGATGATAGCAAATGAAAACAATGAAAGCACAAATACACTATACTGTTCAAAAGTACTGTTTTCGACATGGATAATAATACAAATGAGAAACTTTTCTTTACATTATTAACTTATTCTTTACATTATTAAATTATTTGTATTATTTTTTTGTACCAAATTATCATATGAGAATGATTTCTCAAGGATCATGTGACACTGAAGCCTGGTGTAATGATGCTGAAAATTCAGCTTTGTATCACAGGAGAGAAGTACAATAGATAACATACATTTTAATCTGTGAATTTGCAAATAAATATTAATAATAATAAATAAATAAATATAAAAGTTTTGGAATGGAGCCAAAATATATTTTGTTTTCTTTATTATTTATTGATCTCAAAATGACTAAATGCCTGAGAGCTTGAAGTAACGACTTTGGTTAAGCAATAATGGTTAGTTGATGTTCATTTCTGTCCATTTAGAATGAGAGCTCTAGAATGGACACCGTGATTGTTGACAAGATGCCTTCGCTCTGCATTCCTGTCCGCAAGGTTGGACGGCCTGGCCGCAAACGCAAGCACCTCCCCGTGAGTATCCTAGAGACTGAGCTCTCAACACTCAACCAAACCACAAAACACCCGACTTCCCTTGGGATTCGGTTTATTTTCGTTTATCCACCAGGCGCTAGTCTTGGCAGTGGTAGGGAACGTGTAAACAGGCAAACATGTGGTTGCACCAGACACGTTTTTTAAAACTGATCAAACTTGAGAGTTGCACCTGGTGGTGGACAACCAAACAAAGACCCCTATGGATCTGAAGGAGAGACCTGAGCATTATCCTGAAGGTGATCTAGACTTGGGCCTACCAAAATCCTAACGTCCCATAGCAAAGAACTAAAAACCACTGGTGACCACCAATAACACCTCAGCATTGTGTTAGCAAGTGTGGTGTGAACAGCAATTCTGGCAACAGTCTCACAGTCTGAGACAAATTTCTGGGATCATAAAGGGTTTATACTGTTGTAAAGGGAGTCATCTGTGAATGTACAAACCTTGGCTGTTCGAAATAGACATTAAATTACATCAATATTTGTACCTAATCATTGTTAATCTACATATTGACTTCACCCTAGGCTGGACAAAAAAGAATGAGGGCCTGTTTAGACCCGGTCACTTCATGCGCTTTCACTAATTCAATAGCTATCCGATCATGAAAAGACATAATGTAAATACCCTTATAAGCGCTTTAAAGACGTATTTAAATCTGATCACTCAAAGCACTTCAGAAGGTGGTCTGGGCTGTATTCCAGGCGAAACTGGATAAATGTAAATGTGTGTGGTTGTTGAAACCACATATTGTAAGAGCGATATATATATGACGTGTTATAGCCAGATATGACAGTGCTAATGCTACGCGTATCACCGTGAAAGAGTGGCCTTCGCGTAAACTGTCACAAATGAAACGGAAAGTAAGTCACATACACTCAACACTCAATCATCTTTGATTGATAACTCGATAAATTTGATCGATATAGTACAAATTGTGCTTTTTGTAAAATGTATGACTGGCTGTTCCAATGAAGAGTTGTGATTACAATTTATGTTAAAGATTGATATGAAATGCTACACACATTACATCTGCCTTGTCTATCTCTATCAGATCACATTGTATATCACAGGTGTTTTGCACCTTCCTGACAACCGCTAAGGGCCATTGTTCGGAAGGGGGCCAGTCGGGAAATGTCTTCTGTAGATTAGCCTACTCTCTGAGAAGCTAGAGAGAAGCTATAAAACCTTTGTCCTGGGCCAAGTAAATTTTAGCGAGTGAATGTAAGAAGCAAGTGTCCAGTCCCTGGTAAACATCCCCCTTCTCCAGAGCTGGTATTCCTGTTTTTTGAAAATAATCCCCAGCTCTTGCATAATTAATCCAGAGAGGGCATGTCAGGGCATGTGGATGTTCAGTTGCCCCACATCCTCTCCTGCCTTCCCCTGAGGACTTTCTGATTGTATTATGCTCCTATCCCACTCCTTCAACAGGTAATTGCGGTCCTGCGAGGAGAGCGATGTCTTACTCTGTGAAATGTAAGCCATGTGAAGACAGATAGAATAATGTTTGAGTCATCTCTCATAGAGGTGCTGACTGCTGATGTGAAGGACTTTGTTAGCACTCTTATGTTTGACTGCCTCGATGAAATGTCCTAGAATTGCGAAGCCGTCTGGGGAAGACGAGGCACTAAGTGACGTATCAAGAGTGATGACCGGAACTTGGAAATTCAGCTCTTATTTTTCATCTTGAACGCTAGTAGCATTGTTTTCCACAGTGCTGTTTTTAGACACGGAAATTGGACTTGAAAGCAACTCCCCTTTATCCTTATCTCCAAACTTTAGTGCAGCGTGTACACATGGGGGGGTTGTTTGTTTCTAGGTCACATAAGGAAGGTGCTAATATCAAAGCAAACCACATTGTTTTGATCACTGGACCACAACCAGTGCAATTGTTTAATGGTTTTCCGGGTCTTTCTGTATTTGGTTAGACTTGAGGGCTTGTATTTTTTCGTCCAAAACGTGCCATTGCA
Source organism: Enteromius radiatus (assembly GCA_032357445.1). Taxonomy (NCBI): domain Eukaryota; kingdom Metazoa; phylum Chordata; class Actinopteri; order Cypriniformes; family Cyprinidae; genus Enteromius; species Enteromius radiatus. The sequence goes on along the minus strand of JAUCMS010000031.1, from coordinate 13,548,092 downwards.
AAGCTTGGGTGAGGTGGGTGGTTGCTACAGTATGTGGTTGATATGCTCCTAAATGGATAGCTCTTCCAAAAATGTCACCCTCATGTTGTTCCAAACTTGTATGTCTTTTGTGGAACATTAAAGGGTTAGTTCACCCAAAAATTAAAAACTCATTAATTACCCTAATGTCGTTAGAAACCCATAAGACCTTCGTTCATCTTCAGAACACAAATTAAGATATTTTTGATGATATCAGAGTCTTCTGATCCTACATAGACAGCAATACAACTGAAATAATCCAGATCCAGAAACACTTTTGTGATGCTACAAGAATACATTTTTGCACAAATAAGACAAAACTAACACAATTTACTCTTCTCCCATGACCTAAGGCCTTCCACCATTTAAACGTATATATATGCAAGATTTAACGTATTTGACATAATCAGCCTTGTTTATATCCGGATTAAAGCACACACGTGCGGAATCTGCGGCTGTTTGCGTGTACTCTTACGCAATAATATTCTCTAAAATGGGGGAAGACGTAAGTCATAGGAGAAGAATGGTTGAGTATATGATGTTTTTTTTGTTTTCTTTGCGCAAAAAATTCTTGTATTCTCGTATCGTCGCAAAATTTAAGTTGATCCACTGATGTCACATGGACTGTTTTACTGGTGTTTTTACTATGTTTCTGGATCTGGGATCCTTTCAGTTGTATTGCTGTCTATGGAGGGTCAGATGGCTCTCTGATATCATCAAAAATATCTTAATTTGTGTTTCGAAGATGAACGGAGGTATTATGGGTTTGGAACGACATGAGGGTGAGAAATTAATGACAGAGTTTTCAGTTTTTGGGTGAACTAACCCTTCAAAGAAGATACTTTGGAATAAGATCAGTGGAAGTCAATGTGCGCCAAAACTGTTTGGTTAACGAAATTCTTCACAATTTCTACTTTTATGTTCCACAGAAGAATGGACATCATATAGGTTTATGTAAATTACAGACTTTTTATTTCGGGGCAAACTATTCATTTAATGCTTACAAAGACAAAAGAAAACATTGTGTGCGTTCATTTGCGGTTCGTTAGACATCATCTCTGTAGAGAGAACAAAGCCATAAAGGCACATTTGTGAAAAAATGACTCTTATGAATCAGTTCTTTTTAATAAGTCAGTCAAAATGTTCGTATTTTAATTAAATGAACTGGAAACTGAACTGTGTATATTTCAGGTGTTTTAAAGATATACTGTACATATCATAAGTAGTGCTGGGCAATGATTAATCGCGATTAATCGCATCCAAAATAAAAGTTTTTCTTTACATAATATATTTGT
>JAUCMS010000031.1:13523237-13540205 GCA_032357445.1 Enteromius radiatus | reverse complement strand
TGGATGGGTTAAAAATTATTTTTTTATATTTTAATAATTTTACTAATATATAGGTAAACATATAGGTGAATATATATATATGTCAACCTATAGTTCAACCTATAGGTGAACATGTAGGTGAACATGTAGGTCAACATATATGTACATATAATATAGGAAAACGGCCAATTTTATAAATGTCACATATATTAAAAACCTAAATCAAAACATATATGTTTATATAGTTTCTTTCCGTGTGGGAACCAAAGCATGTGCTGTTTGCTAGCACTGCTAACAATGCTATTGTCACAGCGTGGATCAGATAAAGACGAGGAGAGGTGGAGCTCAGTGCAGTGGAACTTTCATTTACAAAAATACGCTACACGCATACATTTACACAATAGCTGACAAAGTGAGCAATCTGAAGAAGAAATAAATACACAATATAATGAGGAGTACAACAAGGTACAGGTGGGAATGTAACCAGTAACCATGACAACCAGCTACAGACAGCAGTAATATAGGTTAGTTAAATGTGACCCAATGTTGATTTATTTGCTTATATGTGACACAGATCGGATCTGTTCCATGACAGTATAAACAGTAAAAAAACACATGCATTCGGATATTTTGAGATCCGTTTCAGGGCTCGTTCATATGTGGAAATAAATCAGATTTGTGTCAGTGCGACTGTCGTGTAAACAGGCAGATCGGATTTTCCTAGGCATTGCGTTCTGTACCTCATTAAAAGGGTGACATTTTTGTACTTCTCCGAAGCTTAATGTGGTCATTTGTGACTTGTGCTGGTAAAAAGTGTAAATGCAGACGGGCCGTTTTGAGTTAAAGAAAAAAAAGTGGATTTTTATTAAAAAAATTATCAAATTTGAGGTTTTCACAAAAGTTTATTAAGCCCTCGGCCGGCGATTCCAATCCAAATAGTAATTAAACATTTTAAAGTTTCTTTATTTGCACATTTTCTGCGAGGATTAGGCCTACCTTTTCTCTGTTTGCCTCTGGCGCTGATGGACATCAGAAGAGCGCACATATAACGGCAATTCCGACAGCGTACGATCCCAATACATACACATAACACAGAATAGCAGTCTTAAGGGAACACTTGAGGAGCTGACCAGGAAAAATATCTGATGTGTAACATTACAGTACAGTAGATACCTGTTAATCTAACAATAAAAGAGAAGAGGAATTCACTCGCTGCACTTCATTGAACTGCTTTTTTAGTTTTAATATTCAGTTTATTTGCAATGTACACACTTAAGTGATATTATTCGCTATTATTCGTACGCTATTATTCTGAAGAAAAAGCACGTGTGGAGGGGATAAATGACAACAATATGGCAAATTTAAACACATGAATCGGATATGGGTCACTTTTAAAAAAAAAAAACATGTATAAACTTTAATGAATAAACTAGTTTTAACCAGCTCACCTCAATGCTGGTATCAGCAGCGCAGTTGAGTTGGAGAAACTAGAGCGCTGAATGAGTTGGCAATGCTGGTATCATAGTATCATATATTCTGGTATGTTGACTCATTTTGATTCGGAGTGACTGTCAGGCGCATCGGAACGTCATTGATTGAGTAACTTTAGATCTGACCTGATCAAGCTGCATTTCAAATAATTCCCTTTAATTTGGTGATTTGGTTCATCATTCCAGACTGTTGGCCTGAGTTTGCATAGATAAATTTTTGAGAGAATTATCCCTTTAAAGGCTGTTTTGCCAACACACGTCCCAAATGACACACTTGCCGAGGGCTTGCAGGCTCTGGGACTGTCCAACAGGGTGGCACAGTTGTCATTTTAGGTTTCAGGAGGGTGTTCACTAGTTCCAGCTTTGTGGTTATTATCTGTCCTTGATGCAGGCTTTTGTCAGACTCTCACTGGTGTGAACTTCACAGCGGACAATTATCCAGCAGTCCATGTTGCCAAGTCCAAGTGTACGTGATGAGGTGTAATAGTTATTAGTAAAAAATTAATAAAAAAAATTGAAAATACTGAAAAAGTGAACAAATAATATGAATTTAATCCAGTAAATGCAGTATATATAAAGTATATGTGTGTATGTGTAATATACATACACACAAAATTATATAAATTATAAAATAAAAAATATATATTAAGATTTTAGAAAATGTATATATGTTCCCCCCGTCTGGTATATGCATCCCTGCCTCTGCTGAATTATTTTTATCTCCAGTGGATATCAAATGATTGGCTATATGTGATCTGATCTGATATATATATATATAGCATTAAAAAAACATAAAATTATAATTACATTATAGCATTACTATACAATGATATAAATAATGCAATAAAAAAAAAAAAATATATATATATATATATAATTATAAAAATAATATATAATAAAAAATAATATATAGTAACATATAAATAGTTTTTAGTTATGTTGGTTTAATATTTGTTACATTACTAGCAATTTCTTTAAAAAGACAGTTTATGAGACTTATAAGCTAATTTATTTGAAACAAGATGGAAATTGCAACTATAATATACACAAATTTTATCTGAAGTAAATCAGAATTAAAACAAATTGTGAAACTTTTTGAACATTGACACCGAGCCTTATTGGATGCCTAAATATTATTGGTAGGTTGCATAACTGGCTACAGATTTAACCATAAACAAGATTTATTTGAACTAGTCAATACCAGTGTTTGCCAGACTTCATTAGCCCAACACTAATGCTAATCAATACTAAATGCTAATAGTTAATCACACCTAGAAGCTGTATGTCAACCATTAAGATTTTATTGAACCATGAACCGAGTCAAAAAGATCAATCTTGCTTTGATTGACAGAGAATGGGCAAATCCGGCAGTACCTGTGTCTTTTTCATAGCTCAACCTAGAGGGCACAGGATGGATTTCAGTCTAGTGAAGGGGAAATGAACGCTCTGAACACGCAGGCTGGCATGTGCTCAAACTGGCACGCCAGAGGCTCGAAGGGTACAGCGTGCCAACCACGCTCACAAACCCGGTGACCTTGGCGGTCTCAACGGAATGAACCCCTTCCTCACCGTCCAGACAGGCTTGCTTATTCCCGTCGAGCGACTGAGAAAAGAGGAAGGGACAGAAAGGTGTGTCGGGAGAGGATTTGCACATGCTGTAAATGTGAAGAGGACTCGCAGGTCAAGGCCTTTTGTTTTGGCTGGGTGTGTGTGGTACTTCACTGGCAGGCTTTTGATGGCTCTTGTGAATAAAACAAGCTCTCAGGTTTTGCCCACGGCCTCTCGACGCTCAAGTGTTGTGATGTGGCTGGGTGATGGAGCTTTGATAGACTTCAAACAGACTTTCCTTAGGCTAGAGTGTTATTAAAATGGGTGCTATCTTCTTTTGGCTTCATGTCAGTATAGAGACGTCATGAATATGCTGTGACAGATTGCCTATAAGCCTGGTCTAAATCCCACAGATCTATTTATATGAAGTTTCCTGCTCATCATTCATACTTAATGATTATCAAAATGAGGTGTTTAAGATTCTTTTGTGCATTCATTTAAGGTTCTTTCATGTCTTTGTGCTGTAGGCATATATCAGAAAAGTGTTCTTAAAGTACAGTTTAAATAGTCATTTTACAGCCATTTAATCTGTTTTTTAAATTATTTTATTTAAATTGTTGTTTTATTTAAATGTATCTTTTTATTTTGTTGTTGCATCGACAGTGTGCAAATATTGCATTAGACATTCATTCAAATTAAAATGTTTATATTTATTTTAATAATTAAAAATGTTAATTATATATCAGGGGTGGCACGGTATGGTTTATTTAAAATATAATTTAAAATAGATCTATATAATCAAGTTAGAAAATTAAAAAAATGCATAAATAAATGAATCCTAAATAAAGAAATAAATACATTTATGTTAAAATATTTTGAAGCAATGGGTTTATTTTATTTTATTTACTTTAAATGTTAACTTTGTTAAATGTACTTAAAATATTATTAACTTACATTTACTCATATGGTAGTGCGGTTGTGTATTGAGTGACTTTTCCTGATGCAATTCAGTTCATTCCTTCAGAATCCAACCCTTGACCTTGACGTTGTTTGCACTGATTACTGTTTAAACTAAAAGAATGCTTGTCAGTTTTGCAGCGGACCATTTTTGCAGCTACAGTCATGCAGTGAGATGCACTGAGGAGGAAGTTGTCATTGTTGAAACATTGTGTTTACACAAATCTTTTATTTGAAAGCTAAATCTTTCATGATACACATCACCACCGGGATTGCAGTGACAGTTTAGGAACTGACATTTACCAAACGAACATAAAAAGATGTCTTTTTAATTTCTCATATTTCTAACTTGCAGAGTTCAAGCTAATCTCTTTTTTTAACCTCTCAGAACTCTGCGCTAGCACTAGCACTTTGATGTGGGAAAGTTTTGTAATGGTTAATGTTACTTTTGATCTGAAGATCATGCTAATGTTGGGCTTCGAGCAAAAAGGAAAGGTTGTAGGAAATAAACTATTCTATCAGTATGCTCTATACAGTACTGAAGTAAATTATCTCTTTTCACTTCAAAATCCAAAGGCTTTTGAGGGGCCACGTTTTATTGATGCAGTAGTGGAATTGTGGGTGTGCTTTTGGAAAGCTTTGTTGAGCTCTCAATTATATTGTCTTTCTCAACCCCAAGTTAGAAGGGAGTCTCAGTACTCCTGAATCATAAATCATCATGATAGCCCTGCTAATGTTTCAGGTCACTGGTAATCGTAGCCTCTGGCTAACCTCGACCTAACCTGCTGAACTTAGCCAAGACAAAGCTGTTTAGGCATGAACTACATCCTTTTGTATGTGGGGACGTCAGGAGTATAAATCAATGCCAGGGCAAAAAAGGAGTCAGAACTTTTCAAGAGGATTGGTTGTGGCGTTGTGGAATGTGTACAAGATGAATGGCGTTGGATGAGTATGGAGAAAATGTGAGTGTTGGGGAAGTTATTCTAAAATAGTAGTGAGTTCTTTCTTTTTTTTTGTACAGCAGATTGAAATGGTATTACTGAGTAGTTAGCTATGACATTAACCACTATTAGGCATAGATTGAACCTGCTGCCATTTTGTTTTACATTTTCTTTGTGTTTTTTGAATGGAAATGGAGCTCTATTTTTACATGTTGTTGAACATGTTTCTTAGGGGTGTTCACGTTTTTGGATTCGGCTACTGTAAATGCAGCACAATGGAATAGAGCAGGCTATTTTTAACTTGTCACACCAACTGAAAAATACTTCTGCCTATACTATTAAAAAAAGATGTGAGACACAAAACAACGGGCGAAGACGATGGGGGCTTTCCCGCTGCAAAAACACTGAATGCCAGATGCGTCAAACCAGCTATAATAATGAGTCAAAGTGGTTGTTTCATTTTTGCAAGTATTTATGATGTCCTGCATTTCTGTGTATTCTGATTGGATAGTTTAGTTTGTGTGTAACTCGGAGGATACTTTTTGATTTCATGCTTCTGGAATTACTGCTATTCTATGAGAGAATTGATATTAAAAGCAGTGGTTGAGCGATATCAGTAGCTCATTTTGATACTAATGTCTTGAGCCGGGTGGGCCGATATAATTCCATATAAATGAGCCCTTATTTTATACAATATTTACTCAAAATTGAATTAGATATTAAAAAAAACAAATCATAAACTGATACTTGGTGAATTTTCTTTTAACATTTTGAAACAACACTTTAAGGCTATATGTTACCGTCATATAGAAAGAAAAAGTTCAAATCTGTTATGCTAAGTATTAGTAAACAAAATTGCTTCAAAATCAAGCTGAAACCCAATGTATTATTCAAAAATGTGAAGCACAGTTCATAAATAGACACTTTTGTTAACATGTAGATAATAGCTTTTGGCAGATTCACAAATGCATTATTTAAACTTTATCCTTTTTTTATATGAAGCCAATCATCTGTTACGCTATCAATCCAGCCAATTATAGTACAGACAGAACATCTGGCTCTATTTTAAAAATAGTAATATTTTGGTGCCACACACAAATACACATTCATGCTGTGTGTAAGTACATATTGCTCTGTGGCAAATTTTCCCAGTACGTATTTAGCAACCCAGCAAGTCTTTTTTGATAGTGATTGACTGAAATTAATAGTCAAGTTCTAGAAGACTTCAATTTAGTAACACAAAGCCCTCAAGCTAAAATGGTCCGTTTCCCTGCTGCTTTTGGCTTCTCAGCTCTTTATTTAAACGAGTAAAAAACTTTGCACACAAATGAGAAGAGTTTATTTTGGCTCAAAGCTATTTTATGCTTATTCTTCCACATAAAAGCCTTTTGAAATTTTCTGTTGATGCAAAAATACCATTAAGGCCTCATGCTGCAGATTGACGAAGACAGGTCTCCATTGCAACAAATCCAGACTGTCAGAAACATTTCAGGTAATCGCTTGTTCTTGTGGCTGTTTCCCTCTAGACGTGGAGCACAAGAAGGATGAGGGTGGGGACTCTGCAAAGAATGAGGTAAAACCGTCTTCCTGTTGTGCGCCTGTTTGTGATATATGTCTGCATGTTTGTGTGTTTCCATCTGTGAAAATTCAACCTTTCCGTTAATTGCTGAAGATCTCCTGAGAAAATTCCTAGGAAGATGGAACCTGTTTTTCCAGCCACTTGGTGAAAGAAATGGTACCCTAATGGTGAAATATCAAATACACTTGGTCCTCTGCTTAAAAACAAGGGTCCCTGTTCTCGTTGGGTCACTCGAACCCTCTTCGTACTGATGATTAGTTTGAGAGTCCCCCACCAGCCCATTCGCGGAACGCTCCAAAATCATTCGCAGACCAACCACCTACTTCCTTCAATCATTTAGGACCGCATAGATAGAAAAGCACCATAAAAACAGAGAGAGAAAAAGTCGTTAATTTTTTCTTTTCCTTTTTTTTTTGCTTTTGTCCCTTTAAACAGGGAGCTCGAGGGAGGCTCCGTGGGGGAGTGGGCTGGGAAGTCAGCCTCCGTCAAAGACCCATGCCCAGAGTAACCTTCCAGGCCGGTGACCCTTATTACATTAGCAAGAGGACCAGGGAGGAGTTGCTGGCCAAGTGGAAGTTGGAGGTGAGTACCACTGCTCGCCACTGTCCCAGAGGAAGAGCGATAGGATAGCCTGTCAGCATTTCTATTATGGCAGGAACGTTTGCCAGGACAACGGCTTCCCAAATAGACTCAGTGAAAGCCAAGTGTATTTGATGAGTCATTTGATCTCGCATGAAGGTACCATTTATTTCATGAAGCGTCTTGCTGGCTTCTTCTTACACCGAAAATCTAGTGGTTTACTCATTATAACCACGCACAGACATGTCTGTTATGAATGCAGTGGCCAGTCTGAGGTGTTAAAATCTGTAATAGTAGTTTGTAGCAATCTGATCCATAGATAAGTTGCCCAGTATTAGAGATTTTCAAGTTTATCGGTAATTAATATTGGATATTTAATTGTTCAAGCATATTTACTGTAGTTTGCAGTTGTTTTTAATGTTTTTTTAATTATTAATATATATATATATACAAAATATTTGAAATGTTTATTATACTTATTGGTATCAGTATATCGGTATATATCGGTAGATCTATTAATCAACTTATCGGTATTGTGTATACCCAGTTGTGATTGCCAGAGTGTTTTTGTGTGGACAAAAAACAACATGGTTGGACACTTGTTGCTCCTGGTTAGGATCAGGGTCATTCCTAGCATGGGACAGGGCCAAGTGCAAGTAGAGGATGCAGGCTCATATTAAAAGGTTGGCCCATTTGCACTACCCTAAGAACAGCCACAGTTGGCCTTTGTAGTGTTTAATTGTAAATTATTAATCTGGATTATTTTAATGATGTCCTTATGACTTTTCTAGGCCTTAAACCTGGTAGTTGCTTCACTGTCTATGGAGGATCACAAAACTATCATAACTAATAAAAAAAAATCTTCATTTGTGTTCCAAAGATGAGCGAAGGTCAGGTTTGTAATTAAAGACAGGATTTGAATTTTTGAGTGAACTATCCCTTTAACACCCACTGCTGTAGTGAATCTTTAATATCATCGCAGGTACAGGTGGTTGACAGTTTTTCTACAGTGCTGCATGGTGAAAACTGCTCTGTTACATAACATTCTTTTTCCTCGGTAACCAAAGGGAGCCGACCAATCAACATCAACCTCCCCCCGCCCCCAGATTTTTTTCCCCCCAGCCCTCGCCACACTGTGTTTGAGGATAAGCCATAAAAGTGTCAGAGATCCCAGAAATACGGCCAAATTAGCTGGACACACAGTTGTCTCGTGAGTGGACGTCGTAAAATTCCACAGAAATGGGCGTTTCGCATTCTTCACGCAGAGAGCAGGAATCCTCCATCGGGAGCCTGGGAATTTTTTTTTTTTCTCTCTGAATAGGCACATTGTGGAAGAGCGCAGATCGTAACATGTCATTTCTCTGTTTGCTCTCCGAAGGTCTGTGCAGTCATGTTTTCTCGAAGCAGCTCCACACCGGACACAACAATGCAGCAGGAAACTCTATTGAAAGGGACCTTGACATGTTTCCTTCCTCTGGCTAAGAGGCCTGAGCTGCATACAGTCAGCAGAGCTTTGTTAGCATTGAAGGGGTGGCCCTAAGGGCTGTGGGGGGTGGGGGGGGGAAGATAAAACCCAGCCTGCTTTCACTTTCTCTGAGCGAAGGGGATCATGTCTCTTACTTTTTTTTTTTAAATAAGTGCCCAATGCTACAGTAGATTTTTCTTTCCCACCCCATCCCATTCCCTTCACTCCTCCCCCTCTCCCCTCGCTACTCTCTCTGCAGTGGAAATGAACTCCGTACTATGGATATAAGGGTGAAGATGAGGTTTACAGCGAATTTCCAGCGCTGCTTGCAAGACAGCCTCCTGGACAGCCGCCAACATTCTGCAAGTCCTCTCTAGCCAACCAGAATTCCTGTTGGGAACCACCTGACCCTGAATTCCCAGACAAAGAAATGTTCATGCTTTCTGTTTTTTTTTTTTTTTTCTTTTTTCTTTTTTTTTGAAGCAGTCTCCACTGAGCCAAGAGTGGGACAAGGAAAAAAAGCGGCTCACACGTTGGATTTAAAGTGCCGAGTGCAGGCGTGTATGGGTAGGTCGATTGGCTTGTTTGTTGTTGATAGCGCAGGGGACAGTGTGCATGTCTGAGTAGACTTGCTGGAGGAGGAATATGCTGACTTCAGGTATTTCCAGGAGACTTGTTACGGACCATCTGCCCACGGGTAGCTTAAAGGAAACCCATCTCTTTAAAACCAGAGTGCCGGACTGGGCATAAAACATTGCAAGTACAAGAAAAATTGCTTTGCTTAAAAGGTTTTTTTTTTTTCTAGCCTGTATGTTATCACAGGGGGATAGCAGAGAGCTGAATGTATTTCCTGTTTTACTGACTCTGTAGGATGTAGTGCATAGGGCATATCTTTGGCTTTGTTCCCGTTTTAAAGTTTACACTTGTTTTTAAGTATGCCGTGATCTGACAGTGTGCTTTTTGTGGTTATTTATACATTAGGGTCGCAGAGGCGTAGCATGTTTTAGCTCAAACTAATGCTTTTAGGCTTGTTTTAAAAGGAAAGTTTTGCTTTTGAGCTTGAAAACAAACATAATATGCTTTTTTCAGTCTGTCAGATTTGGGTTGGTATCACAAACATGTAAAACTTGCAGCGGTTGTCGCTTGTGTTGAAACGGAAATGCGGTGTGTGTCTTTTTAAGGATATGCAAATATGAATGAACCGGCTGAACCCGGGAACCGCGTGTGATTAGTGCGTTGCCAGCGCTTGCTCGTACTCTGAGTCAAGGCTGCACAGACTGAAGCAGGCAGACTTTTGCACTTCGGCTTGTGAAGGTTCATTCGCAATTTAAGGAAATAGCTAATTTTAGACTGAAATTGCTTTGCGCAGATTGAAGTGAACAAATAAAGAGAAGGCTTTAAAAAAACAGACTTAGACTGAGACTCATTTAGCATGCCTGACCTTTGCTGCACACAGAGTCTTTAATGGACTCAGTACAATCGCAAACTAAGTGCATCCTCTATTCTCTGAACTTGGGAGGCTAAAAAGTGAACAGCCTTTGTTCGGTCTCTCGCAAAGTCACATCAAAATAAATGCGATTGTCACACAGTGGCGATAGCCATTCATCCCCTGCCTGTTGGAATTTCAGTGTGCACTGCTGTGTTGCCGGCATATGAATTAAATCACACTGTTTCCACTGTTTGTTAAAAAATGTTCAAGGGAACAGCGTTTATTAAACGTTGATTGTTTGGATACCTTTCATAATGTTTTTATGTGGTGCACACTGACTGTTCATCAGTTGTGTTCAACAAGTTTGGCTTTTTACAGTATAGAAATATATATATATATATACTTTACTTTATATTAAGTGGCCTTAAATACTATGTACTTACATCAAAATATTATGTAAATTATGTTTATATTGTTTTGCAAAACACTTTGAGGTACGGGTAAGGTTAGGGACAGGTTTGGGGGTATGGGTAGGTTTAAGGGTGGGTTAACGTGTAAGAGATGGATCAACAGTGTAATTATAAATGTAAATACATAAATTAATTACAGATGTAGGTATTTTTACAAATATAAGTACACTGTATAAACATGTATGTACACGATAAGTGCATGGTACCAAATTATTAATTCCAAAGTTAGTACATAGTAGTTAAGGCCACATAATATGAAGTGTGACCAAAATAATAATATACTTTTTTATAATTTTGCATAATTTTTTTAAGGAATAGTTCGCCATAAAATAAACATCTGCTGAAAATCTACTCACATTTGCTTCTTCATTAAAACAGTCTTACATCACTTGTAGGGATGGGTATTTAATCGGTACCGGTGCTAAATTATGAAAGACAGAGGTATCGATAAGCTCTGACGTTAGCAGTTCTGCTGTCAGTACTGGAGGAAAGAAAAACATTTCCTGTTTATTATTGCTAAATAATCGTTACCTAGCATATTTTAACCTTTTCTAATTTGCTATAATATTAAAGACATTTGCCTGCACTTGTTATTGGCAAGCTCACGTGCAAAATGTTTGTCTGTTCCACACATAGGTTCTTACACAGAGCTCACGCAAACACCGCACCAAAGCTCACGCTTAATTGAGTGACGATGGCGAGGAGAACCGAATGATCTAAAGCAGTGGTCCTCAACTGGTTTGGCCTTGGGACCCACAGTGTCCCATGGTCATCAAGCTGTGACCCACTATATATATATTACAAGGCATATAAACAGCTCGTTTTTACTTATTAAACTGCATTTGACAGAAGAACGGTTTCATGCACATCCTTCAAAATAAAAATCTCTCGTAATAAAACATTTATAATTACTTAAGCTAGCAGTCTTCCAAAATAACGACATTAACATCACACAAGTTCTCTCTGAATTAGTATGTTATAATAATGTTAATAATTTAATAAACACACATTTTGGTTACATTAAAAATAAATATTTATAGTATTTTTGTCTGCAGTAGCCTAAATACATTTTAAACATTAAAATGCCTTTACAGTATTGCATTAAAAATAGATTAATAATAATAAACTATGCTTATTAAGAAATAAAGAAGAGATAATAGAAAACAGAAAATTAAGAGGTAAAGCAGAGTTTACCTAAAAATCTATTTGTAGTGATGAAATGCATTCATTTTATTTAGTGTACATTGCAAGAGGTTCCAAAGTTGTATTACTTTTAATCCCAAACACCGTTTTAATCCCAAACTCATTTATGTGAATGTGTGGTAATAAAACATTCATAAACATTAGCCAAAGCTGATTGTTTAGCTGCATTTTGCAACTTTTTTTGGTTAAAGCTGCAGCTAAAAACTGCCTACCTGCATACCCTGACTGTAACCACTGTCCATTCTTTTACAAGAAAATAGTTTATTATTATTATTAATTCATTTATGTTTTACAATCATTTGTTTTGTTTGTGTAATATTTGGTCAAACACTGGTGTTTGTTAGGCTACAGATTATTTTACATTAGAAAAAATCATGTGTTGTTAATTCTGTTCTTAATTAGTTATTTATTTATTTATTAAAAACACAACAAAAAGTACAGATAAGAGTACCGTTAAAGTATCGAATCGATAAGTGGTATCGATAAAAGTAGCAATACTGTTAAAACCTTAATGATACCCATCCCTAATCAATTGGATCCTCTGCAGTGAATGGGTGCCGTCAGAATGAGAGTCTTAACAGCTGATAAAAACACCACAATAACATCAGTTAACAGTGGAAAGATACATGTTTGTAGTAAACAGTTCCATCGTAAAGGCTTGTTTAACTTCAAAACATTGTTTCTGGCTAAAACCTGAGTATGTAATCTAAAAGAACACTTCCTTTAGGGAAAATGTTTATTTTTTTCAGAATCAGGAGAGAAATATACACAGATAATATACTGTTTAGTGAAAACAGTTCACAACAAATATGGAGGTGGATATTATGTGAAAGGATGGGCTTCTTCACTTTTTTTGTCCAGAAACTACAGTTTAATTTTCTTTTCTTACAAACATACAGCTTTTTTTACATTACAAGATGTTAAATGATGCACTGGAGTTATGTGGATTACTTGTGGATTATTATGAGGGTTTTATAAGCTGTTTGAATAACAACAGCTTCATTCTGACGGCACCCATCCACTGCAGAGCAACCATTACTAATCAAATGTAATGTTAAATTTCTCCAAATCAGTTATCATAAGATAATTAATCTACATCTTGAATAGCCTTGAATAGGGTGAGTAAAATTTTAAATAAGTACATTTATACTTGCAGGCCTATGTTAACATTTTTAGTAATAATATTAATGTATTATTTAATTCTTTATTGAGATATTAATATTAAGCAATTGTATGTTTCTTCCTTCCCTAATGAAGCTATGTTGAATATTATGCGCTATGACATAATACTGATTTATTTGTTATTTTCAACCCAAACTAATGCTTCCAAGACAATCATTCTTGCAATGTTGTGTTCATCCTTGCTCAAAAAACTCATCAGTTTGCCAGCTTGTTAATGTCAGCATGTTGACATATTAAAATGATCATAATTAGCTACTAAAATGCATAAACGTATGACAAAATGCATGAGATAGTAACAGTGGTCTGATATAGGGCACATGAAATTTACATCACCTGGCCCCAAAGTCTCTTATAGCATCCTCAGGCTGTCCTTATGATCATAAATCATAAAAGTGCATTGTTTTTTTAAGTAATGCTGTCTTTTCATTCCCATGTCATATGAGCAACACATTCAAGTGCCTAACATGCAAAATAATAGACATCCGTGTGCAGTAGCTGATCATAGAATTGAATCGAATCGTCACGGTATATAAAAAATTACAATAAGCCTGGATGAAAGAATTTGCCAGAGGAGCTTTCTTAGAAAAGAGGCTTCGTTGATCATTGTAATGTGGAGAGCAGCTTAAGGCCATGGGTGTTTCCTTTCAGATATAGGTAGCGCTCCTAAAGGTTTGTGCTGTCCTATAATACAGTACACCAGCTTTAACATAAACCCTCTCTCACACGGTTACCCTTCTTACCTTTCAGTATTGGATTTATGTGTACTGTGTATAAGAGCTTTAACTGAAGAGGTTAGTTTATCACTTAGTTCTGTAAGCTTCTGTATTATTCTGTGTGGCAGTTTTTGGCTGAAGTGAAAGTACTACATCGTAATACATCCACAATTTTAGTCCCATAGTGGCTTAAAAGTAAAGCGGATGCTGAGATTTACATCTCATTACTTCAGTGGCTTGAGGTTATTCTTTGTTAGTCGGAAATGTAAGACTAGTACTTTTTCTCTAAATACATCTTTTAGTTTTTTAAATTAGCTTTTAATATTTTGGACAGCCATGTGGCAAACTAGGCCAATAAATGGGACTCTTTTAGCTTTTCATGCTTTTTAATTATCTTTAAATACATTTATTTAGGAAATATTTATTAAGCATTTTTTTCAAAGTGATTCCAGCTCTACAGGTTACTGTAATGGTTGCTGTTTGTTGTTGTATTTTTTTTTCTTAGGACTATTATAAATATACTGGTCATGTGGTTATTTTAAGCTCTGTTGTGGAGGACATACTGCTTGTATATCTTGTTATTTCTTAGCTGGGCAGTGTGTTTGTGGCTGACAAAGACTGTAAAGTACTGTACTCCTGGAGCCCTCCCCCTTTCCTTCCTTCTCGTCTCCCTCTCCCTCAATTTCAAGTGCCAGACTCGCTACAGTGAGGCCCCCGAAGAGGGGCATTTACAGCTGAGAAAAAAAAAAAAAACACGTCCAGAAGCAAATCTCCACTTATAGCCGCATTGCTTTCCACTCCTCCCCCAGTTTTTAGGCACTCAGTTTTCTAGTGATCTCTTTATTTATTTTTTTTCTCTCTCCTTGGCACTGTACAGTTTGATACACAGTAGTTACCTGCAGTTTTTATCTAGTTCTGTCATTATTTATGATCAGTTTTGACAATCCTGTAGTATCTATGATAGCTTTGACAAATAAAGGAGGGTTGTCAAGCTAGTCAGAAGTTATGTGTGGGTTTCATATCAAAAAGCAGGCATTTTTACTCGTCATCAATCACGTAGGGTGAGTTCGGCTTGTTGTGTGGAATGTAAATTGTGTAGATTTAGAGCGAGCAGAGCTGCAAGGATGTGAGTTGAAAAGTTGTGGATAGCTCAAGATAATATTTTCTTTAGATAAGGGTTTCAGATTTGATCCTGTTTATATGCTTGATTTAAAATGATTGGACTAAGATTACATTAATGATAAGCCACTGGTGTATGACAGAAAATCTTATATATGATAAGCAGACATCATAATGTAGTTACTTTGGTTGATATTCAACAAAAAAATGCTTTAGATCTTAAATAACAGTGATGTGATGTGATAGTATGAAATGTAGTGATTTAAATACTTTTGAAGTGAAAAGTATTGCATTCCTTTAAACAAATCTTAACAAGTGAATGAATACAGTGTATAACTATATATGCCTTACAACTATACACACACACACACACACACACACAAATATATATATATATATATATATATATATATATATATTATTGGGGAAGTATATAGAGCTTAACAGAGTCAGAAAACAGTGTAAATCTCTTTATATCTATAGATCTGGTATAAACGGTCCAGCAACATCTCAGTGTTACTACTATTGCATTATACTCAATTTTCAGGTATTTAATTAATAAGATAAATGAAACATTCTAGTGAAGCTGTATATTTCCTCTATAGCACATACCCCAGTTAAATTAAGGAAATTGAAGAGAGGGTACAGTGGCCAGCAATTTCCTACTGTTAAGTTCTGACAAACAGCTTAGCTAATTGCTACTCAAGTTACACTTGATAGCAATTTGTCCTTTCAAAACCACATTTCCATAATTTTTAGAACAGTATTTTTCAACCTGAGAAATATTGCTTTTGCATGTTGGTTTTGAAATGACGCCGATTATGGAAAGCGCTATCCAAATGAAAAAGTTAGACATCTTGCAGCTCCCTTGGAAGTTTACTTAGGCTCACTTGAAAACTACTGGTATATACCATCACACCGCTCAGTACTGCAGAGATAAATACATGCACATATGCACAAAACCGCTTGCATACACTTAAGTACTCTTTCCAAAGTCAACCGCTGTCAAAGACGAACAGCCTGGCACATATGGCCCAGCTCATCGGAGCAGCCAGTGAAGCTATACAGATATTTATAAACTACAGTGGGGCTTCTTGATTTGAGGCCACATGTTTCTACTCCACACTCATCCTGTCTATTCATGCACACTCATGAGCTCTTGGCTCCAGAGCTTCTCTTCCCCCCCTTTGCAGGCTTATATGAATGTATAGCCACCATAATGGAGGGAGTGAGCTAAAGAGAGACATAGGGAGAGCTTTCTGGGGATGGATCCAAACGCTTTCTCTATACACAGACACACACACACACACACACACACACGCAGGCGACACTGCCAGGTTCACGTGTGTGTGAGTGAAATTGGAGACGGAGCTGGACCCCAGCAGCAGAGAAAGTACAGCTGTGAAAGAGATTCACGTGCGAGTGAGAGAGAACGAGAGGACGAGAGAGGTGCAGCTGTTAGGGATTTGCTGTGAGCTGCTTAAGTCATGGCTTGGCTCGTGTCCTCTGTTTTTGACCTAATAGCTTAGAGTCAGGTTGGACAAACTCGCTGAACTCTCCAGCACGCATCCATCTCCGCCACGGGGGGAGCTCTCATTGTTACCAAGTGATCGCACACAGCTTTCACCGCAATGAAAAGGGGACTGTTTTCACAGGTTTCCGCCACTTATCACTCTCAAAGGGGCGGCACTTGTGCTTTATCAAAAGGATGGGGATATTTGTGTTGGCACGTGGGATTAAAGTACTATAAACAAACCGAGCAGTCACCATTACTCAAGCCACTTCTGTTCCATGTGCTTTACCTCCTCCTCTTCCTGTCCCGCTGTTCCCTACGTTGCAGGCAGAGAAGAAGGCGAATCTGGTTCCTGTGATGAACTCAATGGAGGACCATGGCGAGGTAGAGTCGGAGCCTCAAAAAGACAGCTCCATAATCACCGTCCCACTACTCTTTCCTCCACCGACGCCGCCAACACAACAGCAACCGCCACAGCCTCAAGTTCAACCTCAGACCAACCTCAAACCCCAGCCTTCTCCCCAGCAACAACCTCCACCATTCCAGCAGCAGCAGCAGCAGCAACCTACAGACCCAGCCTCTCCAACCGTTGCCACCACCCCAGAGCCGGTGTCTATTGCGGACGGAGACAAGATCTCACCCAAGTCCACTGACACGGAGTCGGAGTACGAGGTACGGGTAACTTCCTCATGATCTTGGTGGCTTGAGGTTGATCATTTAGAAATATTACAGTTAGTGCTGGGCAATGATTAATCGCGATTAATCGCATCCAAAATAAAAGTTTTTCTTTACATAATATAT
>JAUCMS010000031.1:13507698-13520770 GCA_032357445.1 Enteromius radiatus | reverse complement strand
CTAAGCTACATACCTTCTATGTACATATCAGACAACAATTTAAAATATTCTCACAATGCATTCTATGGCACCTTTAAATTAATTACTTTAATTTTCAAAAAACAATGTAATTTAAAAGGACAGTTCAAACCAAACAGGAAAAATTCTGTCATCATTTATTCACCTTCAAGTTAGAAACCTGTATGAAGAAATTCATAATTTTCTTGGGTACTCAACATCATGCAACTTTTTTTGTAGATAGAGGTTGTATTATAATCTGGAACATCCCTCTAAACGTTTCGTTTCATTTTTTTTTTCCCCGGTAGGTCTGTGTCGAGAAACTGTTGCCTTTAAGTTCCTTTCAAAACGCCTTTCACCAGCCAACCTACAATAAACAACCAATGTACAAGAAAGCCATCTTTGAAGTGCTACAGGTAGGATACAGTTTTGTTTGTGGTACAAATTGAGGATTGAACAAATCAGATCTTCTCTAGTTTATTGTTGCATTCCAAGCACAAATCTCTCTGAAGAAAATGTTTGAATGGTGTGATTTACAGGTAGCCAGCACTAGAGCAGGCAAAACCTTCCTCACATGCCCGGAGAGTGACGACACTGACACTTCTAAGTCAGTAGACATGCAAAACAAACAGATGATTGAATGGGCCATGACAGGATTTCAGCCCACAGGACCTAAAGGTCTAGAGCCGCCTGCAGGTAAGACTGCTGTTTCATACTGATAAATGCTTGCTTGGCTAAGGGAAATGTCAAGCTTGTGGAAAGGGATAGTTCAACCAGAAATTAAAATTATGTAATTTACTCAATTCCATGTGCTGTAATTTTTTCAAACAGAGACTTTTGTTTCTTTTTTAGTGGAACACAAACTCCATTAGAAAGACAGTCTATAATGACCTGATAACGTTTTGACCCAGCGTCACACGCATGCTTGGTACTCTCTTGAACATGCATCAAAGACTGACATGAAAGAGAAGGAGTGCTGAGTAAAGTCTTTATTTTTGTGTTCTCCCTATTCCCATACTTTCATAAATTAAGGTTGACCCGCTGATGTCACATGGGCTATTTATTTGTCCTTACTCCCTTTCTAGTCCTTGAATGTGGTAGTACATATAAATGTCTATGGAGGATCAGAAAGCTCTCAGATTTCATCAAAAATATCATATCATATATATATATATATATATATATATTTTTTTTTTTTTAAATGAACTGTTCTTAAAAGAAAAAGATATGCATGCATATTCTTCAAAATTTCACATTTGTTAATCACTTCATTTTTGAGTTATTTCTTTGCTTTATTTCCAAGTTTCTACATGCTAGTAAGCTCATGCTGACTTCAAGGTTGGTTTTTTGTTAACTAGAAATGTGCAAACCAGTGAGATTTCTGATGGACAGTTCCTCGGTTCAGAGATTCTGGAGAATTTTGTGTTTTAAGATCCCTTGTAGATGCGAACTAGATCTTTATCCATTAATCCTGTACACATGGCAACCTCCCGGGAATCTATGTTACTGTTTAAATCAAAACGATCGTTGACATAGACACACCGCATTATCCATTAACCAATAGCTATACGTACCATTGTGCCTTTTTCAGAGGAGCGTAACCCCTACAAAGAAGTGTATCCAGAGATGTGGGTGGAGCCAGAGGCGGCAGCCTACACGCCCCCACCAGCAAAAAAGCCCCGCAAGAGCACAGCCACAGAGAAACCCAAGGTCAAAGACATCATCGACGAGCGGACTCGAGGTGAGCGGATACTCTCACTGAACCAGGTCAGCGAGTTCAAAGAGTTCTAGCTCGTAAACACACACCCGCACATGCTAAATCAGGATTAGCGCTCTCATCTACTCAGCCGGCAGAGTAAACACAAGAGGGTGTGTCTGGAACTATGACTGGGGTCTCGTCTAATCCTAGATGTGTTTTGTATTGAATTGTGGCACGTGTTCAAACATAGCTTTAAAATGGCACTTTCACCCACATGTTGTTCATTTATTGTTGGTATAATACATGCTAAAGGTTTCAAAATGTTTTAGGGCGGGAAAACCTAACAGTAGTAATAAAGAGATGAGCTGTTAAATCAGCAGGGAGCTTTATTAAACACTCAAACAGAGGAAAACTGGAGCAGACTTGCACCATCTCCTTTGTGGTTACGTGCTGAGCCAAGAGTTTCACTTCACTTGCAACAGTTTTGCTAGTTCCAATGCCTTTATATTTCACCTTAGTTATAACACCTGCTTAATATTTAATAAAAAACAACAACTAAAAAGTGGTGCAATAAAAGTATTTTAATTATAGTAATACATAATATACACTTTAAACGTTTGTACTGGTCTAAAAGAGAAATATTGTAAAATACTGTTACAATTTAAATAATCCACTTTCTGTTTAAATTAGGACTGTCAAAAGATTAATCACAATTAATCGAGAAGTTTTTGTGTACATGTGTATGTGTACTGTGTATATTTATTATGTATATATCAATACACACACACACACATTTGTATGTTTATATATTAAATGCATTTATATATAATATAAAATACATGAATATATACATGCATGTAAATACATGTACTGTACATATTTTCGAAATATATGTTTGTACAGTATATTTATACATGCATAATAAATATAAAAAGTGCACACACATTATGTAAACAAAAATGGCTATTTTGGATGAGATTATTTGTGAATGACTGTTTGACAGCAATATTTTAAATATATATTTTAAAATGTAATTTGTAGTAAGATAAAATATATATTTTAAAATGTAATTTGTAGTAAGCTCATGCTGACTTCAAGGTCGGTTTTTTGTTAACTAGAAATGTGCAAACCAGTGAGATTTCTGATGGACAGTTCCTCGGTTCAGAGATGTAAACAAAAACGGCTATTTTGGATGAGATTATTTGTGAATGACTGTTTGACAGCAATATTTTAAATATATATTTTAAAATGTAATTTATTTCTATGATTGTAAAGCTGAATTTTTAGCAGAAATCATACTGATTTGGTGCAAAAGAAACATTAGTTGTGCTGCTTAATGTGTTTGTGAGAATGTTTTTTTTTTAGGATTCTTTGTTACATAGAAAGTTCAAAAGAAGAAAATGTATAGAGATTATAAATTAGAAGATTCTAAATGTCTTTACTGTAACTTGTAAAAGTGTTCATTTCTTTACAAAATATAAAAATGTTAACAGTAGTGTATTCTTTTTTTTTTATTTATAACTTGTTGCTGATTATTATAACAAATGTCAATGTGGCAACTGGAATAATTGACTCTGCACCTTGCATTCATTTTTAATTCAGATTTTCAATTATTCAGCTGTCCATCATGAATTATTTCTGACATGTAATATATTTTATATGTAGCACTGCTACAATTAGCATCATTATATCCTTTAATAAAAATGATTACTATGCTATGTTTTGACTATTAAATAATTGAATTGTTGAGGTGATGTAAACCTCTGGAATTTCCATTCAACAAGAAGTCAAGTCCAATTAGGCCAAATGTGTGAAACACAGTTTTTAAAATGATTATTTTTCTGTTGTTTTTCAGAGAGGCTTGTATACGAAGTTCGTCAGAAATGTAGAAACATTGAAGGTATGTGTTACACATACAGATTGAGATGTGTTTCATAACTGGCTGTCTGTTAGTGTTAGAGCCTCTGCTAAAATCTCTCTCTCTTTGAACACTTCCAGACATCTGCATCTCTTGTGGCAGCCTTAATGTTTCCCTGGAGCACCCACTCTTCATTGGAGGAATGTGCCAAAGCTGTAAGGTAAAAGCCAGGAAATGCCTGCTTCCTACTTCCTTGAGGGCCGCTTTGTTTACCTGATTGTAATTTTATCATGTCCATTCGCATTATTGGCAAACTTGTTTGTCTGTGACTTTTGAAAACAAATGTTACATACACACGATCGTTTGCCACGGAAAACATTCATTTAAATAAGTACTGAGACAAATTAATCAAAAAGATGTTGGCTTTAAGTTATGCTAAAGTTAGAATATTATAATCCTAATGCCATCTTTAAATATATATTCTACATATTTTTTGTTTTACTGGAACTAATTGCATTCAGTAGGGTTGATGTATATTGAAAGTGAAGTGAAGTGACTTGTGGCCAGGTATGGTGACCCATTTTTTTTGAATTTGTGCTCTGCATCAATCCATCCAACGTTCACACACACAGCAGTGAGAAGTGAACAATCACACACACACACCGTGAACACACACCCGGAACAGTGGGCAGCCATCTGACATAATTTTTATGTCAGAATCAGAAAACTTTATTGATCCCACAGGAAATTACTTATGTGATGACTACCACAACACACAAAAACACAGAAATAAACACAATATAAACAAACTATGCTACACACAGAAATGCTTGACATAATATCTATCTATCTGTAGATCACGCAACTGAGTAAAAAACTACTAACAAAGTAAAATTTACAATAAATAAATACTTACATTATAATGTTGTGATTACTAAATTGACATTTGATTAAACAATTTATTTGTTTTATTTATTTAGTGAATAGTTTTTAATATCAACCATTACTGTTTATCATTTTAACATTTTTATTTATCATTTTTATACATTTATTTAATACTAAAAAAATAATTATTATATTGCTCCATCCAGAGCATTTAATTGTGAAATATATTGCTGTCAATATATTATTAGTGATTAATCGAATACAACATTTGTGTTAACATAATATATGTGTGTGTACTGGGTATTTTTATATAAATATACACACATACGGCATATATTTAGAAAATATGTATATGTATATATTTTATTCATAAAATTTATATCATATATATTTAGTATATAAGCGTAACATATTTTTCTTAAATATATACATACATATTTATGTATTTATATATACATATTAAATATACACAGTACACACTCATATATTATGTACACCAAAACTTTTCTTCTGAATGCGATTAACTGCAATCAATCTTTTGAAAGCACTAATGAGATTAAATATTTTAATGGATTGACATTAAAAACATGATTCAATATAAATGCTAAACTGCTGTACCACCAAACGTTCTCCTCTATTCTTGATCGGTTCTGTAATGGCAAGTGTTTTTCATCCACATATACCCAGTATTCATTGATATGAATGAATTAATATTTGATGCGTTTGTTCTTTTATAGAACTGCTTCCTAGAATGTGCGTATCAGTACGATGACGATGGCTACCAGTCTTATTGTACTATCTGCTGTGGAGGAAGGGAAGTGCTCATGTGCGGAAACAATAACTGTTGCAGGTGAGACAGGCTGTCTGTACTGAGCTATGATGGACTATTATTAATATTTTCTACCTCAATTCTGCATTGATTCCTCTATTCTATGGTTGTTGTCCTGCAGGTGTTTCTGTGTGGAGTGTGTGGATCTGTTAGTGGGGCCCGGCGCGGCGCAGGCAGCTATTAAAGAAGACCCGTGGAACTGCTATATGTGTGGGCCGAAGGCTCAGTACGGCCTGCTGGAGCGCCGAGCCGATTGGCCTTGCAGACTGCAGCACTTCTTTGCCAACAATCACGACCAGGACTTTGTAAGTGGCACATTAAAAAGCCCCAAACTTAAAATGATCACTGACCAATCCTACCTTAGCAACTGTTACTATGAGACAAGCTTTCTGGTTTACCGTGTTAAGAATTAGCCTTGCTCTGCACCATTTTTAATTACATAATGTGCAACTGAATGATTCTTTAAAAACAAAAAAAGTCATTTTCCAGTGTCCAAATTATTGTTGAATAGAAGCATTCGTTTTCTACAAAAACAACAGCAAAGACCCCTAATTTTCAAAAAGTACTGTGCAATTAATTTTTACCACTTCATAAGCACTTCAGTCTAAACTACACTGTTCAGATCTATACTTTGCTTCTTGTGAGACATTCTGAAGCATGTCTGAGTGAACAACAGTCAGAGGTCTCATGGAAAGTCTGCCAATATCAGTTCAATTTGTAATTCCCAAGCCTGGAGAAGTCACTGATATATGAAGTAAATATAGTTTTTTCTAATCATATTCAGCTCTAGAAAAAAAAAAATCACTCCGTTTGAGTGAAATCCCTATTAAAAGCCCTATCCAGCAATCAGAATGGACTGTAATTGAATCAAATCGTGAAATTGTTGTGAAGCGCCACAATATGTCTCAAGATGACCAACCCTAATAAATAAGTTGTTCTTATTTCCATTTCACAGCCATAAATACTGCATTGTACGTGCTGCTGTGAGCATCGAAACTGGCTTGGTTTACAACATAAATGTGAATGGTTTGAGAGTTTTATGATGTAATTATATGACTCCTAAACCATTTGCTTTCCAGACCATGTGAAAGAGCAGCTTGGCTAACGGCCCGTGTGCTGAAGAGCAGCCAGAGAGTGTTACAGTCACAGCGCTTTGTGCATTGAGTACACATTTTAACCTCATGGAGTTTTAGCTTACACACTGCACTCTTTAAGTGGATTACGGTACAGGTTAGCGAGCGTTTGCTATTGTTAGCGTTATTGAATACTAAGACGTTCAACACAGACCACAGATAAGCAGCCACACTTAATCACAAGAAAATGGTTAATGAATCTGGCCGGTGATAGTGTATTTATTGTAAAGGCGCTCAACAATAGCCCCTTGTTAGTCGACTGGTTTAACGTAAAGGCCTCTTTGTTGGTTACAGACAGTATGTACAGACAGGTGCTCTTTCATTACTAGAGCAGTGTGCTTTAAAGGCCTCTCTCTCTCTCTGTTTGTCTTGTGTGTCTCTCGTCCAACCCTCCTTTTTTACTCCTCCTTTCTTCTCTTTCAGGAACCACCGAGGCTCTACCCTCCGGTTTTGGCAGAGAAAAGAAAACCCATTCGCGTCCTGTCACTTTTTGATGGGATCGCAACAGGTTAGTGAAGAACGTCCGCCCTTCCTTTCATCCTCTCAGCAGAAAATAGTGCTGATCACGTTACACTCATCCTGGCTTTTGAAGTGCACTTAGCTTAACTGTTATGCTGGCCGCTCATCGATACTGCTGTCCCTCTATTCTAATGCGTGATTTTTACAGTGGGGATTAACTGCAATCGCAGTTTTGACCTTTTAGATGCTCCATGTTCATCATTAAAGCATGATTATTAGGTGGCGTATGCATATTTGGCAGACAAGTGAGTGATTTTTCTGGTCACTAAATACTCAGGGAAACTTCTTATCCCTGTGTCATCTAAGATGTTCATGCTTTCTCCATTTTTCTCCATATTGTGGGGCTTCAATGGGCATCAAGGGGTTGAAGGTCCAAATTGTAGTTTCAACGCAGCTTCAAAGTGCTCTACACAATCCCAGAAGAGGAATAAGGGTAACAGACAAAGAACCAACCAACCACATGTGACTTTTCCAACTTGATTATGTAACGCATGAAGTCGTAGACACATATCGCAGACAGAGTGCAAGGTGACCATTTGTGGTTAAAAGTATAGATAAGATTTCTCTAGATAAGCCATTTATTCATCAGCCGCGATCATGTTAACTGCGATGTGAACCTTCAACCCATTGGTTCCTTTGAAGTTCACTATATGGAGAAAAACACTGGTATATTTACTGGAATTTCTTTTCGAATGAAGAATCAAAGATGTCTTCGATGACACGGAGGTAAGTAAATTATCAAGGTTATTTTACCCTAAAATAAAAAAAATTGTGATCAATCACTTACCCCCATGTCGTTCCAAACCCGTAAAACACAATTTAAGATATTTCAAATTAAAACTTGTGACTGTCCCGTTGACTGCCACGTAAATTGCACTATCAAGGTCCAGCTAAGTATAAAAAACATTGTCAGAGTACTCCATCTGCCATCCGTGGTTTAACGGTAATCTTATGAAGCAGTACGAATACTTTTTGCACACGAAGACAACAAAAATAACAACTGTATTCAACAGTTTGTCTCCTCTGTGTCTCTCCACATCACCATTGCGCCATTTTAAAGTGATTGATGACAAAATCTTCATTTTGGGGTGGAGTAATCCTTTCAGACATGAAGAGGGTGATTAAAATGATCAGGAAATCTTAATTCATCTATTAAACCTAGCAAGCTACAAACCTGCCGCACGACCACCTCGAAGAATGTGATCTGCCATCTTTCTTAATGGTGCTCAGTTCTGTAGCCGAGATGTTTTGTGTGACTAATAACTAGTACTTGTGTACTACTATGAAACTGTCCAATAATTAGCAGAAATAAAATAATCAGCTGAGCTATAGATTGTCATGGTGTTTGTGATTATGCCAGGCCTGCTGGTTCTGAAGGAGCTGGGTATCCAGGTGGAGCGTTACGTGGCCTCAGAAGTGTGCGAGGACTCCATCACTGTGGGCATCGTTCGGCACCAGGGACGCATCATGTACGTGGGTGATGTGAGAAACGTCACCCGTAAGAACGTGAGTATCGTCCTTCACCTCAGTTTACTGTTACTGAAGTTAGGTCTGCACATTTGGTGGCCATCTTGGTAGCTTGGCCTTGGCACAGAAACTGAAATCTTCATGACGTTTGACCATTATCAATAACTTTTGAGAGTAATGGTATCATAAATAAGGTCCATTAAGTTAAAACTGTCAAGAGCAACAATTTCTCTCATTGTTTTTACCTGAATGTTCTTTGTGCCATGTAGGTTGTTACTTGACTATGTTAATAATATTTCGTATTGATCAATCTTTTTTTTTTTTTTTTTTTTTGTCTAATCTGTTCTTCTGTATCATCCACAGATTCAGGAATGGGGTCCCTTTGATCTTGTCATCGGTGGAAGTCCCTGCAATGACTTGTCCATAGTGAATCCTGCAAGAAAAGGTCTCTACGGTAGGACTTTATTCAGCTGTGTGTTCTAGCCTTAGTGTTTAGTATTAGTGATTCAAATACCATTTAAAAGTTTTGGGGTCCATAAGTATAAGTAATATTTCTAATTCAGAAATGCTGTTCTGTTAAACCTTTTTAAGAATCCTTAAAAAAAATGTAGCATGGTTTAAACAAAAATATTGAGCATCACAACTGTTTTCAGCATTGATAATAATAAGATAAAACAAATCTAAATGTGTTTTCTAATAATACCCCCTCCCCCCCAAAACTTTTGAAAGGTAGTGTACTATGTGTCTGTAAATAAATATCTATAAATGTATTTATAACACAGCTTATATATTTGTATATTTTTATAATTGTCATATTGAGTTTCCTAATGTTTTCAATCTTTTTTTTTCTTTCAGAGGGCACGGGTCGACTCTTCTTCGAGTTTTACCGGCTGTTACATGAGGCCCGACCTAAAGAGGGAGATAACAGGCCGTTCTTTTGGCTATTTGAGAATGTGGTGGCCATGGGCGTCAGTGACAAGAGGGACATCTCTCGCTTTTTAGAGGTGTGACGATCAGGCTGTGCTGAATTTGTCTTGTACTGTCGGTGGGGCTTTAATATAAACCAGTAGGTTTTGCTGCCACCTAGTGGTAAAAATACCTAATGTGTAAAAAACCCATTATAAACCCATAAAAGGTGCATTACCAATAAAATAGAATGTCGTGGAAAAGTTTATTTATTTCAGTAATTCAACTTAAATTGTGAAATCTGTGTATTACACAAATTCAATGTACACGGACTGAAGTAGTTTAAGTCTTTTAATTGTGATGATTTTGGCTCACATTTAACAAAAATCCAGCAATTAACTCATCACTCATCTCAACAAATTAGAATATGGTGACATGCCAATCAGCTAATCAACTCAAAACACCTGCAAGGGTTTTGCAAAGGGAAACGCGTGGAAGAAAAAGATGCACAACCCACAGAGAGAACCGCAGCCTTATGAGGATTGTCAAGCAAAATCTAATCAAGAATATGGGTGAACTTCACAAAGAATGGACTGAGGCTGGGGTCGAGGCATCAAGAGCCACAGTTGTCATATGTCTCTTATGTGAAGTAGAACTGGACTGTTAGCCAGTGGTCCAAAGTTCTCGTTTTGGAGGTCCTAGAGTTTGGAGGAAGGGTGGAGAAGCTCTTAGCCCAAGTTGCAAGTCCAGTGTTAAATTTCCACAATCTGTGATGATTTTGGGTTCAGTGTCATCTGCTGGTGTTAGTCCATTGTGTTTTTTGAAAACCAACATCACTGCATCTGTTTACCAAGATATTTTTAAGCACTTCATGCTTCCTTCTGCTGACCAGCTTTTTAAAGATGCTGATTTTATTTTCCAGCAGGATTTGGCACCTGCCCACACTGCCAAAAGCACCAAAAGTTGGTTAAATGAACATGGTGATTGTGTGCTTGACTGGCCAGCAAACCCACCAGACCTGGTGGTATTGTCAAGAGGAAATTGAGAAATAAGAGACCAAAAAATGCAGATGAGCTGAAGGCCACTCCAAGAAACCTGTGCTTCCACACCACCTCTGCAGTGCCATAAAACTGATCACCTCCATTAAAGCAAAAGAAGCCCCAACCAAAAACTGAGCACATACAGTATACATATATGGTCTTATGAAGTATTCTAATTTGTTGAGATGGGTGATGAGTGAATTGGTGGGTTTTGTTTAAATCTGAGCCTAAATCATCACAATTATAAAAAACAAAGACTTAAACTACTTCAGTCTGTGTGCACTGAATTTATTTTATACATGAGTTGCACAGTTTGAGTTGAATTACTGAAATAAACAAACAACATTCTACTTTATTGAGATGCATCTGTATAAGCTTGCTGGAGGTTTAGGATATACTTTATTAGGGGCCAAGCACCAAAGGTAGATAGTCCCAACATTAACCATAGCAAGTTTGGAGTCTCTAACTCAAACTTTGTAGCGCCACCACTTGTCCAAACTTTCAAAAAGTTTATGCTAATAACTTTTGAACCGTAAGCCACAAAAGGAAAAATATAATTTTTTCTCTGATTGCTTGGCTTATGCCGACTCAAATGGAGACCAAAATAAAAAAATCATAAGGTTTAGTTTTTCCACTATTCTCAATTGTTCGTAAAACCTACTTTTTCGAACTCGTCCTTGGCCGTTGCACCGATTGTCACAGAAATTGATTCAGAACACCTTCAGACCATGCTGGCAAAAAGTTGTGTAATTCAAGTCGAAGTCGTCCAACCGTTCTTGAGTAACACGTGAAAGAATTCTACAAAAAGCATTTTTTATGTTATAACAAGCATGACCTGAGGCTACCTGCAGTGTTTCGGCTCAGTGCTCCCTGGTGGTCAGGAGATACGCAAAATGGCTATTTTTGCTCACACATAGATACAGTATATTATGTGAACAAAAGCTTTTATTAATCATTTGACAGCACTACTTTATTGATTTTGACATTTATTTATTTATGTATCATAGTGCAACCCAGTGATGATCGATGCCAAGGAGGTGTCTGCTGCCCACAGAGCTCGCTACTTTTGGGGTAACCTGCCTGGCATGAACAGGTTAGATGGACATGGACTCTTGATTCATTTTATTATTTAATCGCTTTCTTTATCGTTTTACCACTCTATTTCTTTTTCCTCTCAGACCGTTGAGCGCCATGTGCACTGATAAACTGGACCTGCAAGAATGTTTGGAGCATGGCAGGACAGCTAAGGTACTTCTTAGAGGCCAACCCTCGATTTCTGGATAAAGCAGTTTAAATCAGTTTCACATTTTTTACAGTTTGATAAAGTGCGGACCATCACCACTCGGTCAAATTCCATAAAACAGGGCAAAGACCAGCACTTCCCTGTCTTCATGAATGAAAAAGAGGACATCCTGTGGTGCACTGAGATGGAGAGGTATGACAAAATGCCTTTACAAATGTCTAAGCTGTAAGTCCAGATGTAAATGTGAAAGGTCACACTGACAT
Organism: Enteromius radiatus; assembly: GCA_032357445.1. Lineage (NCBI taxonomy): Eukaryota > Metazoa > Chordata > Actinopteri > Cypriniformes > Cyprinidae > Enteromius > Enteromius radiatus. Next base: position 13,508,931 of record JAUCMS010000031.1, on the reverse strand, counting down.
TTGTTCAACAGAGAGATCTCGAGGGACTGCTTCAGTGAACAGTGAGTTTTATCTTATATTGATTGAATCATCAGTCATCTACTGGCTCACTGAAACCATATCCTACTCAGCAGAACAGAACATGACAATATGAATACAGTGAGACATGTCGTATGTAATCCGTTTATATACATTGATATAAACATTGATATACCACATGTAATGGCTTGACAAACAGAGTTTTCTTCCTGTTTTGGTATATTTTAACTTGACTTGATTTACACCATAAATTAAGTATTAAATTCCTTTTTGGAGATTCAAACACAAGTTGTTGTCAGTTAAGACAATGTACATGAATGTACATTTAAATGTAGATTTGTCAATCTTATATTATTTAGACACATGATAATAGTTGCTCTGTGTATTAATAAATGCTTCAGTAACAAATATTCCTACTGCAGTTCATCAATAAGTCAGGTAGCATTTAGTAGTTATGCTTTTTTGATCATCTGAAGTAAGGACTATGTATACCTTGTAAAGTATTTACAAAGGAGATGTAAAGGCTCATTTATCTTCCAAACAGAAAAAAAAATATTTTATTTTACAATTTGCATAACGTGTAAAAAACCTTTTAAAAAAAACATTTAAAACCTTGCTTTAGTATAGTACATGATTGACAGATGATATCAGTATCAGTACAGGTATACTACACATTCAGTGTAGTCACGTGTCTGACCTTCAAAGGGGTTTAAATGATAGAAACACAAAATGTTTTGTACCCCATCTACACCAGCATTTAGTGCTGACCACTTGTTATCTCCCACTTGACATTATTATTCGAAAGGGTTTTTTGTTGGACAAATAGTAGTATCATGGCCCTGAGCACAAGGTGAGTCATTAATATGTCCAATTTCTTTTCTTTTATTGTATTATCACATGTTTTTCTTTTTCTTCTGTGTGTGTGTAAAGGCCTGTTCACACCGGGACGAATATCGCTGACGTGACTAAACAAAAGGCGCCAATGTGAGTGTGCACAGCGAAACATAAAACTGAAAGCGTCTTTAAAAAAATCACCTCTGTCTCGTTTTTTTTTGGTTTGACGGGCCACGTTAAAACAGGCCACGTTTCATTTTGAACGAATCCTTAATGTGACTCGGGAAGAATGAGTCCTCTCGTCGGAGTGATTCGTTCAGTCGCGCATGCGCATTTGCGCAACGTCATATAGTTTCTGTATTGTACTGAGCCGGTTAGTGT
>JAUCMS010000031.1:13464699-13483113 GCA_032357445.1 Enteromius radiatus | reverse complement strand
TATTATGTTAAGAAAAACTTTTATTTTGGATGCGATTAATCGCGATTAATCGTTTGACAGCTCTAATATATATATATATACATCTCTGGAAAAAAATATGATACCATACGAAACAATGCACGATTGTTTCATTTTTTGTGAACTGCCGTCTTTGAAATAACCTTTTAAACAACACCCAAAAAAGCTGTCTTTCGAGACCAGCTTTTTTCCCAATGTATTCAGAGGGCAGACAGCAAGGCGATCAAGAGGTGATGCATACGGTTTGAGACAAAAACAAAATCGAGCTAAAATCCTGCAACATCGCATAGAGCACCTTTAAGTCACTGGAGTGTATTTGTAGCAATAGCCAAAAATGCATTGTATGGGTCAAAATGATCGTTTATTCATTTTTGCCAAAAATCATTAGGATATTTAGTAAAGAAAAAAAGTAAAGATCTCATGATCCATGAAGCTATTTTGTAAATATATTATATATATATATATATATATGTTAATATATTACAATACTTCATTTGGTAATTTTCTCAGTATTTAGATTTTTTTTGAAGCCTCAGGTTCTCAGATTTTGTATTCTGTAAATTTCCTTAGGATTTAGGAAAAAAATGACACCTCTAGATTACAACTTAGTGTTATATTGGTCTAATATTTTGTTTTCTTTCATTATCCAGATAATTCCAGTGGAAAAATTAGTAAAAGGAAAATTCCAGGACAACTTTGAATTCGTCCAGTGGTTTAAAAAATTCTTTGATGCCAATTATGATGGAAAAGAGTATGATCCTGTTCAAACTAGACAGGGCCAAGATGTGGCGCCTCCACCAAATCCAGGTGAACACTTTTCCCACAAACCCAAGAGAACTGGTCCCTCAGGTAACCTCCAGATTCTGCCGCCCCTTTGCTGCATTGACTGCTGAGCTTCTACTGATCGACAGCGTGCTCTGCAAAGCAGCTGGTTGTGTACGGGCCTCAGAATGATTTACTCCATGCCCAAGCTTTCATTAAGGAGAAAACAATGAATTCAGCATTAAAACAGCTCTGTGTTGCTCTGTTAGTGCAGTACTAACAAACACTCATCCAAAATCAGTTCTGCGGTGTTCTGTCATGTGCTGTTCTGGAGGATCATTGCTGTTTGCTTAGCGTCACTTCTATCAGTCCTATTCATCCCTCAGTTCCTCCAAATTCTTTACTGGCCATTTTAAAGTTATTGTCATCTGAAATAAATTACAAAAACATGCATTTTATTTTAACCCTCTATTGCATGCCTTATAAAAGCAAATTTATAATCAAGACTTGATCAGTTTCAACACTTAACTTTGCCATAAGAGGAATGATTTACATTTTAAAATATATTAAAAAAGAAAAGAGTTATTTTAAAGCTTTTTGGGAACTTTTAATCAGTAGTGTAGAAATTATTTTTTAACTCTTTTAAAATTAATTTTATTCACTAATAAAATAAAAAAATGTATAGGTGCAAATGGGCTTTTTAAGGCAAAGCATAATGTTGAGCACAATTATAACGTGGTAAATTATTATTTTTTGTTTTAAATTTAAAATCATCCCTTTATTAACAACCCTTTATTGGCATCTTTTATGCTTAAAAAATGATGGAAAAGAGGCAAAATTGCGCAATAGAGGGTTAAGAGCCAAGTACTGGAAACATAGTGTCCCTAGAGAGATACAAAAGTGGTGTCCTAATTTGCTGACAATTGACTGCATGTGATCGTTGGGGTGGATTGGGAATGTGACCTCCATTTAGTTTGTAGTCACATCTCGTCACACTTTCCTGACTTTGGTTAAACCTGCCAGATATAAAGTGGATAACAGGCTTCTGGAACAGTTAATGTTTGATCACACACACACAGGCTTAACCAAAGTAATTGGGTAACAAGCAGTCCATACAGTAGCTTGTTAAAGGCTGACCTTACGGAACTTCTCCTGAAGCTCATTTTAAAAAATCATTAGCTCTGTTCAAAAACCTAGTGAGCTGCCACCTTAGACTGCATTTACAGGAATAGTTCACCCAAACATGAAAGTTGTTGAAAATGTGCTTGTCCTCAGGCCATTTAAGATGTAGACTGGTTTGTTTCCTCAACAGAATATTTGGAGAAATTAAGCATTACATCATTTGCTCACCAGTGGATCCTCTGCAGTGAATGGGTGCCGTCATTTTTGGATGAACTCTATCTTTAAAGGCGTCACCTCACTCTTGAGGATGGTTAAAAGATATCTTTCGTTAGCAATTCTGGCCAAAACTAGGTATTGTGTGTGTATATACCATATATGTGAGGGCGATTCCAAAATATAATTTAGTAAGCATCCTAAAAAAGTAATAAACAAATCACTGTTAGGAGAAAGAATTCAGAATTGACTGCTATTGAGCTCTCATGAAGAATGCTTTCAGAACAGTCACTTCATTTTGGCTCACTATGGTATGGAACAGAGCTAAATGTGTTTAAAGAAGCTGATAGAAATGAAAAAAAAAAAACAATCTTAAAATCGCATGAATTAGTTTGTACAGTTAAATGAACGGATCCCATTTATTGTAACTAAATGCAAAACATCTCCAATTTCAGGGCCTCAGAGAACATCGCCAACAGTCCCTAAAAACATGCCCACACCACAGAGGGTGACCACCACCATTAGGAAGAACCCCACACATGCTCGAAATGGGGGAAGCGATGCTGAAATCATGGAGCTTAATCAACAGGTAGAGTCCCCGGGAGGGTAAGGAAGACTTACTCTACCTTGGAATACTTTCAATTGGAGATTGTAGAATTGAGTATATAGAAAGTGTTGGTAGATTTTGCATTTGTCATTTTTATCTTTCTTTTCTCCCATTCTCCTCAGATCATTCCTTATCTTCTATCCCACCTATGCAGATAATCGCGTTTTATATGATAATCTTTTGTGTCTGGATGTAGATTGTATTATCATAATGAGCATATTGGCTTTTTCCCATTAAGGAAAGGTCATGCTCTGATGAATAGTATCTTACATTTTGTTCTTTGTCGTTTGCTTTGTTGTTTTTTTTTTTGTTGTTGTTTTTTTAAGTTGATGGAGCTGAAGTTAACTGTAGATGGCCTGGAGAAGGAGAGAGATTTCTACTTCAGCAAACTTCGAGACATTGAACTGATCTGTCAAGAACATGAGGCTGAAAACAACACTATCCTCAGTAGGATAATTGACATTCTGTATGCCACAGAGGTACTGCTAATAACTTCTTAGATCGGTTTGAGAATTATTTGACTAATACTGTATATTTGTCCGGTTCATAATTGCAATGCCAATTTGTATCTGCTCTTGACTGTGACCATTGTTCTGAGAATTTTTGCAAGTCTTTTGAGAGATTTTTGGTACGTTAGCCAACAGACATGTGCTTGATTTAATAGTGACTTCTGCATGAGTTGTGCTTCATATGTTGCAAAACTACTGACAATAGAGAATTGATATCTTTTTTTGCCTGTAATATTTTCCAAATGTGACCACACCACCAGTCAGAGATGGCCAGAGTTAAAATTTCCCATTTCAGATCTCAAGTATGTCTTATGTGCACATCAAGATGGTCCATGATTCAACAAGAGTACATTTTCTAAGAGTTCTAATGCAAGTTATAGTAAAAAGAAGCACTCGGGGGGCTGGGGGGGTGGCTGACAATTATTACATTATAAACTTAATTTTGTATTATGCTTAATAGTCATTGCCATCGTGGATGTCAATTTTTAAGCAACATTCAAATTCTAAGCTATTAAAATTGCAGCAAAATCTACAGATAACTCTATATGAATATATTAAAAAATGGCAAGTTGAGGCCTTAGAATGAGAATTGAAATGAATGTGAAATCACTCACAATAATGCTTTTAGCATTACTAATTACAAATTTTTGTTTATTATCAAACTTGCCATTAAACACTCCATATTTATAAGATAAATAAATACATTTTACATTTTTGTGAATATAGTCAAAGCTGAATGGTACATACAGTAGGATCTTTAGAAATTAAAATTTGAAAAAGGAAATTATGAATAATTTACTGCTGTTGTGTACTGTAAAAAATGTGTAATTAATAAAATGTACATGTACATTTTAAAATGTAATATACTCTAATTCCAAGTATTCTGATTACATGCAATCAGTTATTACCCAGAACTGGCTATTGCAGCTATTGATGTTTCAATTAGAAACACTATGAAACTGTGACCTAAAATGAAGAAAACCAGTCTAATGACATGCTCTTTAGAAAACATACTGTAATGGACAAATACTAAAGTGCATCATCACTGGAATATACAAAATGTTACCTATTTTTATGCAGTGCAGTGTTTAAATATCATGATTTTTTTTCTCTTCATACAGGATGGCTTCGCACCACCAGAAGATGAGGAAATAGATGAGCAGGCCCACTTGGACCAGGACGAATACTGAGCATACATCGCCGTGACCCTTCACCATTTCCCCTCCCCACCACTTTGAATGACTCCCCTCTATCGCACGCTGTTAATATCCTCTCGGTTTCCTACAAATGTATGGGCTCACTCATATATCTCTTTGTCCTCCGACGCTGGCTTATGCACTACATACTGTAGGTATCAAGAACACACTCACCATCCTCACCCCCCATCCAGACAGTAGCACCAACAACAACAACACATCCTAGCCGCCACAGCATGTTTTACATAACGACATAGAGAATGAACAAAAGAAAAGGCATTATAGATTGTGGGTAGCACAACGGACTGAAAAAGAAAATGTAAATATTGTGATGGGAAAGACGTTTTTAAAGAAAAATGTTGCTTGGAATGCAGTTATTTGTCGTGAGATTTTCATACATATTTTAGTTGAGGTCTGTCTCGGCTCCGATCAGTATCATGCCATCCATCTCTCTCCAGCTTCAGTCTGCCTCTCTCACTGACTGTACACGTTTAAAGGGATAGTTCACACAGAAATGACTATTCTAGTAGTACTTTTTTTACCCTCATGTTGGTCCAAACCTGTATGACTTTCATTTGCTCATTTCCATGCTGCAGACAATTCAACTGAAGCTTGAAAAAGAAAAAAAGCTTGAAAAAGAACACCAACCAACCATAAAAGCAACAGCTAGAGATGTCAAGATTTTCAGTGAATAACTTGAATTTCAGTCTGTATCACACAAAGTTATCAAACACAGCGTCAGACGCCTTAGATTAGAGCACACATTATTGAAGCTAGAAAGCTTTGGCTTTCATTCATCGTACAACCAATATATCATACATCTTTGGAAAGGCATGCAGTTGAGTAAATAATGACAGAATTTCATTTTTTAAGAAATCAACTATCCCTTTAAACGACTAAAAACAGCAGAAGCTATCAGGAACAACCCCAGTAATATATTACGAATCTTTTATATCTGCAAAGATATTGATGTCAAGTTTGTCAGTGGCATGATGGAAATAAATGCTGAGCTGTAGAGAGGAATTTTATACTTTTAAATATGGATGAGCCAGGGACAGGGTAAATAAAACAAACAAACAACAAAAAAAATGACATGAAAATATGTCAGCGAGGCTTTAAATGTGTAAGACAACAGTAACTTACGGCACAGGTTGTTTTGCGTATACCCAGGGAGCATGTGAATGTTATACATTGACAACTGATGAGTGATTGTTTTGAAAATCATATTTTTCTGTAGTGCTTGATTGTGACATTATTCGTACACCTCATAGACCGCTATATAGAAAGTCACCAAATGAATGGAAAGGGGTATTACCGTCATATACAATTAGTGTTCACAACATCATTGAGCATGAGGGACAGTACTCATTGTTACTGTGTACATTTTATTTTAGGGGCAATCAAACGTGAGACTGCTGATCAGATGATGTCATGTCGAATTGAACTGACGTTTGCTGCTAGTGTTGCTGCATTTATGTGTTTTGTTTTGTATTTATTTCGCTCAGCTATTGAATAGCGTATGGGCTGTGCATTCTTAACTGTAAATCATATGAGATTTGTAAAAGGTCCTGATCAAATTAAACAGAGATGCTAGATGTCATTGATTTGAATCTACTTCTCTCTGTGTTGAGAACCTGAGTCATCTTGTATTGTCTCAGTATGGCCATAACTGTGTTTGCATAAATTGTTTTGAGTAAATAAACATTCGTGAAAATAGATTTTGTCCATGCATTTCATGAAATTGCACGTTAAAGGGTTAGTAAAATGTTATGGGATACAAATATATTTAGAATTTCATTAAAATAATGTGTTTTCTGACCTGAGGCTAGTTGTTCAAAAAGTTTAATCTGGATCAGAATGATCTGGATTTGGAAATCCCATGTTTTGCTATTCAGGATTAGGTAAGCCATTTTACTTTTCTGCCAGTTTTTTAAAGCTATATTGGATCGTATCACCCTGATCCAGATTAATACTTTTTCAGATTTCCAAATTTGGATTACTGGTGCTCTACGGAGCCCCTAAAGGGACATGGTGATGGGGAAAAAGAGATAAAAACGCCAATGTCATTGTCACAGTTCTTCTGGATTGAGTCAGTCTCAGTTTGTTCTGTTTCTTAATGTGACTCCAGACAGAATGGATGATGATCAGATCAGATCTCTGTGTGGAGCACTGGCTTAAAACCATTTTTTGTTTGTTAAAATACTAGTGGCCTAAGACTTTTGCACAGTACCGTGTATATATATATATATATATATATATATATATATATAAAGTCATAATATTTCGAGATTACCTGGAGAGCACCCGGAGATCTTACAAAGTCTCTGCTTTCAAAATCTGCCAGTTTTATAGCAAAATACAAACAATATGTATATTATAACATGACATATACCGTATATTATAGCCTTCCGGATTACAATGAGACTTACGTGTATATATATATGAAAAATGTCAAGCTGAGGCCTCAGAATCAGAACTGAAATGGAAATAACTCTAATTTAAATGCTATTCAAGTCAAGTCAAGTCACTTTTTTTTATATAGCACTTTTAACAATACAGATTGTAGCAAAGCACTGAACATGATCAAATAGAAAAATAGAGTGATGGTAATGTATAATGATGAGATTAAACTATTTATTTATCAAATTCAGAGACGGTCTCTGTAGTCGAGATGACGAAAATCACTAGAAATCAGGTGTCCCCAACTAAGCAAGCCAGAGGCGACAGCGGCAAGAAACCAAAACCCCATCCGTGAGAGAACGGAGAAAAAAAATCCTTGTGAGAACCAGGGTTAGTTGGGGCCAGTTCTCCTCTGGCCGGACGCCCAGCACCTAATTTCCAGTTCAATTTTAAACACGTCAGATTGTGTAGAGGACTTATATAGTGTGTGTACTATTGTTAGTACTGGGTAGATTACTTAAAAACTTGATGATTAAAAAGTACAGTTAGTAAAGCAATCTAGGTTACTTGCATTAGTATTGTATTCTGATTACTTTTTAGATTACATTTAGATTTTTATACTATGTAATCGATAAAAAAATAACTTTATATGAGCATTTTAAAATATTATGTACTCTAATTACAAGTACTTCATTTTTGGACGCTGCAGTCTAACTCTGGAGTGAGCTCTAGAAAGACGTCTCAGCAGATCCACCAAGCTTCTGGACATCTGTTGATGGGGAAACGAGAAACTGCTGATAACCAGCAATAATACTGTACTTTTCAAGAGTACAACAGACCACTGCACTTACCACCTGTTGCCTTCAATTATAAAGTCAGCCAACCCTAAAACCAGATCAGAGGAACCAGGAGCTCACACACACAGAAGCAGTGAGTAGCTGTGCAATACTAGAGACTTCAGGGGTCGCTGACCTCACAGCTGATAAACGCTTACTCGACAGAAGACGGTACACACCTGTCTAATGTGAACAAACTTGTATACTTAGTTGAGTACGTGAATCCGGTTTTTGAACTGTATACACCTTTTATTGACGTAAAAATGGGCGCAGCCATTTGGAAATTCTCAGGTCTAACTTTAACTTCCAGTCTCATCTGCATATTCCTGCTTGATATTGAAAATTGGTTTACATATTATTTTAATGTATTATCTCTTAACTATGAACACACTGGTTTGTAGTGCAAACAGTTTTACCGTTTATTGCATGTTGTTATTCTTCTCGTTATTTATCTATTGTTGGGGGTAACACAATATAAGTAACGCGAGTTACATAATAATATTACTTTTCCCAAGTAACTAGTAAAGTAACTCATTACTTTTTAATTTTGGAGTAATATAACTGAGTTACTTTTTCTAAAAAGTAACGTCAGTTACTTTGTTTTCTTATTTATCGACTAAAGTCTCCTGACCTCATGCTAAGAGAAATCAGAAATACAGAGGCATTGTGTGCGCGGTGTGTGAATACAGTTCTAGACTAAATGTGAATGTGCATTAATTCAACTCACTCTCAAAAAACGGTTTTAGTATTTATCAAAATGAATTACAATAAACTCAGAATATGATGCAAACCTGAAATAATTACATTAAACAAATGCATCTAATCCCATTTTATTAACCAATGTCTTTGCTGCTGACCTTTGATGATCCAGTTCAACCATACTTACAAGCAAAAATGACGTCAAAAACTAACTTTGTTTCAATTTTTTTTATTGCTGAAGAGTATTGATCTTTCTTCTCCTGTATTCTACTTTACAGATGTGAATTTACTTTTTCTTCAGCCTGATGGTTAAATTTGCTAAAAATATAACTTATATTAAAAACCCATATTTAAAAAGTAACATAATTAATTCCTTTTTTTTCCTGCAATGAGGAAAAAGGTTTTGAACTAATCATTAATGTTAGCTAACGATTCTCCATACTGGCTTCACTGAATAGTAGCCAGCCAATGGCATTCCAGTTTGAGCTAAATTTAATACAAACACTGAGGAAACTGTAGACAGTTTTTTAGTTTCTAGAAACAATACTAGTTGAAAAAGAAAACGTTGCAAAATGTATTAATTTAATATTTGTAACAAAAAAAAAAGAAAAGAAAAAGAAGAAGAAAAAAAAAGGTTTTCTTTATTACTTTATTTCTATCTTCTGATTTTGTTTATTTTTCCAAAAATGTTTGTAGCCTTTAAAAAAAGGGAGGGAGGGGGGATTCAAAGTGCGTCGAGTGAATGATTCAATGAATCTCTCAAAACCTTGCGCACCAAGATCCGATTCACTGAATCAAACGTTCCTCTGCTACAAAGCACCTGTCAACTATCAGAGTGGCTGATGGATACCTTTACGTTACGTAAAGCTTAAGATGTTTTTTTTTATTGTTGGTTAGAAGGCTAACGCTAAAATGGTGAGTAGTAGAAAACTAACTTTATAAAACTTCATTAGATACTGTTTGCTAGTTGGCGTTGTCTGGCGAATCATTGAAGCTGCAGGGCCAACAACGAAATGTTACGTTATTTTATAAAATAAATAGCTGCATATTCACTCTAGCTATTTCTAGTGCTATTTCTGTTTTGGACAAGGTTCGTTCATTCGGCCAAGATCGAAAAAACATTTCTAAAATCAAACCGCCGAAGAAGAGGAACGCCTCCGGACTCCAGCTGCTCGGAATGAGAACGACACTGACGTGCGTGTTTTCAGAACGAGTAAAAAAACAACAACATTGATTAAACCTGTCAAATTAATTCCATACATGGTTATTTTAGTGACCAATCTGGCTCAGAGGTCAAAACTAAGAGCGTCAAAGCTGAACCTTACACGCGGTGTTTTCAACAACCTTTCAAACGCTTCAGCTTCGCTCTGAAGTCCACCTGGAGAAGTGACACAAGGTTTGACATCACTAAAAATGATCAAGCTAATAAAATACATTAATTAGCTGATAAAAATGGAGTAAAGTGTAAAGTGACGTGACTATTTGTCTGTGTAGGAAACCTCTTTCCAGCACTCCTTCTGTAGGTAAGACAGTTTTATGTATTCATTGTCATTGTTAATAATATCCCCCCATTTAGCTGTTTGTTTTGATAATTCAAACTGTATCATATCTGGTGTCTGTGCAGATGTGTTGTCAAGTAATGAGGAAAAGGAAACCAGAAATGAGCTGGACACCCAATATGAAGATATCTTTTCATTTGCTGACACGGGTAACTTGCATAAAGTCATTTTAAAAACACCATCACAGATCAATAAAAATTATTAGTGTCATAAGTTTAGGATTTTTATACCTTTTAAGCAGGTAAAAGACCCTTTAGTATAATTACAAATATATCTAATCAGGTTGTACTTTTTGCAATTTTTTTCTTCTTCTAAATAAATGTATGTTTTCCTCCTCGAATGTTCCGACTGTATCATACTATTTTGTGCTTACAGTCTCATTTGTCTCGTTGTCTCTAACAGATCTATTTGTGAGTCAGAAGAAGAAAACTTTTAAGACCAATGATGACAACTCTCCGGAAAAACAGCTTCTGCGAAAATATCGAATGAGAGATGAGGTAAAAAAAACTAAGTCAAGTAAAATATACTCATAATATCATTATACAGTTTCATATATTTAGTTTAAAACTAAAGCCGTTTTTTTTCTAATACAGTTTGGTAACATCATGAAAAGTCCAATTGCCAAAAAGACTGCACTGCCAAAAAGCTCAAAGAGACGTGTTGCACAGAGACTAAACAGTCTTACGCTCAATATCAGAAGTGTTCAAATTGGAATGCTGACTAAGGATTTCAGAAGATCTGATGCTCTGACTTCCCAGTGCACCGTAAATATTAATTACAGGTTTACTGAATTCACAACACGTTATTCAACACCTGATACACTCAGATATACTGTCTGTTTTTCATTTACAGTTTACAATGGATTACATTGAGATTGCAAATAAAGGTAAAGCATGCGGACATTTCCACACAGCAAACTTTTAGACACTCACAACTGAATCCTCGAGATTTCAAATTTGGAATATGATTTAAAGAAGTAGTTCTCCCCAAAAATTTCAAAAACCTAATTCACTATGTAGGTGAGTTTGTTTCTTCATCGGAACAGGTTTAGAATTGCTTTCATTGATCAATAGATTCTCTGCATTGAATGGGTGCCAATAGAATTAGAGATAAAAATCCCTTCTGGCCAAAATGAGAGTCTGTAATAAAGTTTCCTGCAGTGAAAAGGTCTATCCCCTATTGTCTACTTACAACAGGTTGATCTTGAATGATTCGTTCATTTTAAATGAATGTGACTCGGGAAGAACGAGTCGTCTCGTGGGAGTGATTCGTTCAGTCGCGCATGTGCATTTGTTCACCATCCTATAGTTCTGTATTGGAATTATTGATTCACCTGTTTCGAGTCCTTCGTTCATCACGTCACAGCACCATTAGCTTAACCAACTCAGTCTGAGCCAGGAAAAGACTTGATTAGTTAATCTCTTGAGTCTTCGGGTTTGAGTCGTTCGTTTTTTTGACGCGTGACCACTTGGAACTTACCGGCTCAGTACCTCAGTCAAATACTAATGTAAAATTCCATTTGTTGTATGTTGGATCATATTTAGAAATGATCAAAAATATAAAAACGCATTTTCTTATAAATAAAAAAGGTCTGTCAATTTGTGTCACTATGATTTTTTCTTTTTTTACTGTTTCTTGAGGGTCTGTGGTGTGTTATTTTATAAATAAATAATCCTGTTACAAATTAATTATTGATTAATTTGTCCTTTCATTGTCTTTGTCTATCAGTAAACAAAAACTAGGCTTTATAATAAAATAATCCAAGTTTGTAAGGAAGGTTGTAAATTAGTAACTAATTTCTATATCCAGTGCTGTCACGTCACATAACATAAGAATGAACGACTTGAAAGACTCGAGAGATGAACTAATCAATTCTGTTTTCGGCTCAGGGTGCATAGGTTAACATTACGGGGCTGTCACGTGATGAACGAACGACTCAAACCAGAAAACTTGTCTCTTGATAAGAGGCGAGGTGAGCGAATCATAGATTAAAGACCCAGGTAAACAATGAATTAATCTGTTATGTTTTTTCTAGCATTATAGTTTTGTCTTGTTTGTAGTGTGATCAACGTTTGTATAAGCAGTAGATGTGTTAGGGAGGTAACGGGTAACATTTTAATTATAGTTTACTAAAATGAATGAAATGAACGAGATGACTCGAAAAAAAGATTTGTTCATTTTGCTGAACAAGACTCAAAGGTCTGAGTAAAATGTAGTAAAATGATCCGAACTTCCCATCACTACTACTTACATTAAAATACACCAGCATATTTATTTAGAGCTACTACTGTATTTTTTTTTTTTAAAATTCATTTTATTTTTTAACTGGAAAAAGATTTTATGGATTTGCATTCTAGCCAGAAGCAAGGGTTTTGACTTAAAAACATCTTGATGGATTTGTTTCTTACTGTACAAACATACAGCTTTTTTCTTAACATTAATGTACTGGAGACAAATTAATGATTGCTTGTAGATTATTGTGATGGTTTTTATCAGCTGTTTAACTCTCGTTTTGACGGCACCCATTCACTGCAGAGTTTCCAGTGCTGAGCATGTGATGTAATGTTAAAGTTTTTCAAATCTTTTTCTAATGAAGAAACTCATCTACATTTTGTATGACCCGAGAGTGAGTTAATTTTTGGCAAATGTTCATTTTTGGGTGAACTATTCCTTTATTTTTTTCAACATATGCTAAAAGTGATAAATACCCATTTTAGTAACTGCATTCATTCCCGAATGCTCGATGAACATATGTTAAGGATGTCAAAAGTACTACATCTTCTCTTCCTTTTTTTTTCTATCAGAGCGAATAGAAGGATCAGATTTGATGGGTTGTGAATGGTGCACCGAGCAGAAGCTGCCAGCCCTGTTTCTACAGACGACACCGGAGACTTGTCTCCATCTGCAGGTCCAGCTTGACATGTTTGAAGATGATTCCAAAATGTGGTGTGACTGCCAGAGCGGGAGTGAGTCGCAAATACAAACATGATCAAGTGTGACTGCTGCTCCTGCTTTGAGAGTTAAATCATCTGAAATGGTTTCTGTTGTGTCCTTAGATGAAGGCGAGAAATATGTTGTCCTTATCTTTGAGAATGAGCTCACACTCCAAGAGCAAATCATACTTGAGGAAATATTCACAGAGATGGGCAAGCGTAATACTATTAGCTGTTTTCCTGCCAAGCTTTCATTTGAAGAAGCCAATAACAGACTGAAGACACATCAATGTGCCCAACAACAGGAGGTGGGTCAAGGCATGCGGTTTAAATGTTTGTCACCTTTATGATGTTCCAATCGTAGATCTAATGAATGTAAATTACTTTTTATAATGGTGATTTAAATGTGAACTAGCAATTTGATTGAAATTTTCATTAAAATAACAAGTGCTCCTCAGTCATTTTTTTTTTTTACTTTGTATTTCATTTTTTGATGTTGTTTCCTGTAATATATAAGTTTTATTTTGCTGTTTAGTTTACTGCGCTTCAGCTTGAAGAGGATGAGCTTCCTGTCATTAGTCAGGTTTTTCAAACCTTTCCTTTCATTTTATTGTTGTGCTTATTTTTTCTATTTTATGATTATTATACTTCCTTTTATTTATAGCACTTTGAATTACCATTGTTTATGAAATGTGCTATAGAAAAATAAACTTGCCTTGCCTTCTTGCTTCCTTTTTCTTATCCTTTTCTCATGCTTTTTCTTTTTCTCTTATTGTACCTTTCCTTTTCCTTTCATATTACCACAGAATCACTAAAATCTTTAAGCACCGATTATGTAATAGAGCAAAATAACATGTACATAAACATGTTTTTCAGTTGTTTAGCTCTTTCTCTCAATGTTTAGCATGGCTTAGTGCCATTTTCGGCCTCTCCTGATCCTCATCGATGGGAAATTGCAGCCCTTAGTATCTCTGACAGTGATGAGGACGATTTGACAGAGCTCCCTTCATCACCCAAACAGGATATCAAAAAGTCAGTTGACTGATCTAAAGTGAGCTGGCCAGTTCTTATGATGTTTTTATCTAAAAGAGCTCTTCTCTCCATCTCTTTGCAGACTGGTGGTGTACCCACCTCCTCCAGCCAAAGGGGGTATAGCCATCACAGAGGATGACCTCAGCTGTCTCGAGGAGGGAGAATTCCTAAACGATGTGATAATAGACTTCTATCTAAGGTTAACTTTTTTTGAAATGGTAGAAGTGGCTATCTCCTTCAGTCCATTGGCACTGTAATGACATACGTCTTGTTTTTGGCCAGGTATTTGATTTGTGAGCAACAGGAAGTAGAGGATGCCTCTAAGTACCATGTTTTTAGCTCTTTCTTTTTCAAGCACCTCACTCAGAGAGATCATAGAAGGCTTTCAGGAACCACAGATGTATCGTACGTATAGAGTATGGTCTTGTAAAAACAAACTACACAAACATAGTGGGTATTAACACTGAACTGAATTGCAGCACTCAAGAGCGCCGACACAGTCGGGTAAAAACGTGGACCAGGGGCATCAACCTTTTTGAGAAGGACTTTATATTTGTCCCAATCAATCAAATGTGAGTCTCTTAACAAAGCTGCATGTCTTGAATCTTTGGTGATCATTTAAAGACATTATCGTATACTTTCAAGGTTGTGTAGGTAGGCAAAAGAAAGATAATATCATAATAAGAGCCCCTCCTGTGCAATGTCTCCTCAGGGCTCACTGGTACCTGGCTGTCATCTGTTTTCCTGGCAAGATTTCACAGACCAGTGGTTTGGATCTTCACCTCAGTGGGCGAAGGTATTCAGTGGAGTATCTTTGCGATCAATCTCCACCCAATCCCATGTCCCTCTTCTACTCTACAGAATCCTCAAAGCAGCTCTCCAAATGGAGTCAATCCATAGGTAATTTAGAAAAACAACATGGTGCCAGTGCAAAATGTAGATAATGTGGTGTAGATAAAGGACCAACTGATCCATGATCCAGCACTAAAGAGTAGAATATTTAGTATTTTAGATCAATTTCGATGCATATTCAGTTCTTTTTGCTCACTGTTTTTAGTAATGGCTTACTATATATATAATTTCAAAATAAAAGCACACACATACAGCATATATTTTGTAAATATTTACATGTATATTTTTATATATAAATATATTTAGTATATAAACATTGCACATTAAACATTATTTTTCTTACATATATATATATATATATATATATGCATGTGTTTGTATTTATATACAGTATGCATAACAAATATGTATATTAATAAGAGCCCCTCCTTTTGACTGTTTTCTGTTTGAACGTATTAAATATAAAATTAATTTCTGTGATGGAAAAGCCGAACTTTCAGTATGCTGTAGATTTCTTATCATTACCAATGTTAAGGACCGTTGTGTTGCTTAATATTTTAGTGGGAACCATAATAATTGTTTGTGAATTCTTAAAGTTCTAATTTATTTAAACTTATTTAAAGTCTTTTGTAACATTATCAATATATTCACTGTCAAAACTCTTATTTTTCTATTTTATTTTAAGGTGAGGTTTTTCTGTGATAAGTGTACCTCGTTATGTATGTTTTTCTCCTGTAGACAAATTAGACCAGAGTTTCTGCTTCCTTTCAGATGACGAGTCTGAAGATGATGATCAGGTAATGTGAGTTAATCATTTTCTAGTTCATTAACAAATCGGTAGAGAGTGAGCTAACCTTCTCTATTTCTGAATTACAGATTATCAAGAACAGCTCTGTCCTAAACAGTGAAATCGATGTCTCCAAACAGTGAGTTTTCCATGTTTTCCTTGTGCCTGTCACTAGATGGCAGTAACAAGTCAATGAAATGCTCCATTGTACCCAGTCATTTGATGGACTGTGTTTGCAGGCCGTGCATTCTCATCATGGACTCCCTCACCTGCAGTGAAAGATCATCAGTGGTGCAGATACTCCAAGAGTAATTATCTGCTTTTGTTTCAAGTGCTTGATTATTTTTGCACCTGTGCATTAATAGCGAGCACACCTTTTTTCCTGTGCTTCTGTACACTGCATTAGGCAGAAAATGTCGCCAATTAACCGTTGTTTCCTATGAGACAAAATGCTGTCTTCCTCAAGGGGGAGTTTGGCAGCTCAGAAAGCCGAGTCCTTCACTGGACCACATTCAAATCTCAGTGGAGATGTTTGTATGCTAGATAGAATCATTTGTATAAATCAATTCCAAGGACTCGTTGCTGACACACAAATGGAAATCTGCTCCCAAACCGAGCAAACCTCATGCATGTTAGCCGGCTAGTCATATTACCTGGGTTGCATATAAAATCAGTGTGATTTCATTTAATACTTGACCAAAAAAATGAAATATGATCGATGAACCCAAGACAACGTTGCCATTCTAGCCACTTATTTTCTGTAAATCCAAGGTACTTGCAAGAAGAGTGGAAGGTCAAAATGGGCTCTGAACAGAGTTTTGGAAACGGAGTGATGGATGGATGGAGTCCCATTGTTCCAAAACAGGATAACTACACAGACTGTGGCATCTTCCTTCTGCAGTATGTGGAAAGCTTCCTCAAGGTAGCTTCTGTTTCATTCCAAAATTTAGTTGTTTTTTTTTTCTGTGTTTCTGTGAAATTCTGTTCTTATTTATTTTTTTTAGGACCCACCACAAACTTTCCATCGCAACATGGACCTGAATGGCTGGTTTTCACAGAGGACAGTGAAGAGAAAAAGGAGGCAAATCAAACGGCTCATTCTCGGACTTCACAGACAGCAAAAAGTTTAATATTTTCAGGTCATACGCTTCCTACAGATCATTTGTTACCAAAAAAGCTATTACAATCCTTCCTTCAGGATTTTTTTAATGGAAGGAAATTAAATTAGCAAAAAAGGTTGCTTCTTTAAATTAATAATAATAATAAAATGAACGTTGTTTTCTTTAGAAATGGATGATTTGTTCTTGAAATTCAATAAAATAGTTGAATCGATCAAAATTAAATGGCTGAATCCAAGTATGACTGTTGTTTTTTCTTTTATCTTTTTTTATTATTATTGTTATTGTTGAAAAAACAAACAAACATGTAATTTCTAAATGGAATTGCAAAAATAAATGTTTTTTTAAGTCTCTTCCCAATCCCATAAAGTTGGTGAGCCAAAGCTGCTTTAATGTGCTGGTTGAAATGCTCAAGTAAACAGCAATTTTGTGAATTCTTCAAGGAAATTAGTTTATATATGGCTTCTATGTAGCTGTCTGTGTAGTGTTATGTTTAAAAATGACTGAACATCACATGTATGCCATAGCAAAAAGACAAACAATCCAAACATCAAGATTTCATTCCTGTGGTTAAAGGCCCATCCAAGAACATGGCTTATGCATATTCTAAACTCATTTATTCTCCCAGACTTGCTTCTGTCTCTGCTGGAGGGCAGAATTTTTGCCTGTTCATGCAGATGATCAGATTGGCAACCCGCACGATCAAGACAGATGACTGTCTGCTTCCCAATACTCAAATTGAAATGCTTGATGTATTTCTGTTTCATCCTGGGCAAGAATGTTTGGACTGTAATGAACCACCTGATCCCTGTCCACAGTATAATATTCAAGACTGGGGAAATCAAATGCAGAAAATAAGAATCAATTGTTTAAAATGTATCGGCTAGACAAACCAAATATTAGTGTTTAAGTAAATATACAGTAGTTGTTTCAGTCACACTGTAGAAAGTATGTGAATTACAAGTATATACAACTACACCAATCAAAAGTTTTTGAACAGTGAAATAAAAAAAGTCGTCTACTATCCAAGCCTGTATGTATTTGATCCAAATTACAGCAAAAACTAAAAGCTTGAATATTTTTTTAAGATGACTCTTTTCTATTTTTGTGATTTCAACTCCAGTTGCATGATCTTTCAGAAATTATTCTAATATTCAGATTTGCTGCTCAAATAACATGTATTATTATTTGAAAACAGTGGAGTAGAGTCTTTTTTTTTAGGTTTCTTTGAAAGCAATTGTCTGAAATAGAAATCATTTGTAGCATCATCACTTGTTTTTTGTAGCATCATTTGTTTTTATCATCAGACAGTGCATAATGTTACAAAAGCTTTTTATTAAAGAACAATGTTGATCTTTCTAATCATCAAATAATTACTCAACTGTTAAGTATTGATCAAAATAACAAAAATGTTTCTTGAACAGCAAAAACCAGCATATTAGAATAATCTTTGACGAATCATGTGGCACTGAAGACTAAAATATGCTAACAATTAATAAATAATATTTTAAAACACATTGAAATAGAAAGTAGTAATTTAAAATAGTAAAAGTATTTCACTATATTACTGCTTTTGCTGTATTTTGTATCAGGCTTGGAGAGCAGAAGAGACTTCTTTAATCTTAAAAACTTTTGACTTAAAGATTTGTAAGAAGAAAGTTGATTAAATTCTTAGTTCAAAAGAAATGCCTCATAGCTTGTATCATTTGATCAGCTTTGAAACCTTGAAAACGACCACCTGTGATGGCCTCACCTCCTTCCCCTCTCTCTC
>JAUCMS010000031.1:13402125-13450094 GCA_032357445.1 Enteromius radiatus | reverse complement strand
GGGGGCGATATCCGAGACTCATATCTGATCGGGGAACCCCTAATATATATATATATATATATATATATATATATATATTGTTTGTATTTTGCTACAAAACTGCCAGATTTTGAAAGCAGAGAATATCTCCGGGTACTCCCAATCTAGGACAACTTTATTCTCGTAATATTTCAACTTTCATTCTCGTTGTTTCGACATTATTCTCGTAATATTTTGACATTATTCTCATAGTTTTGACATTATTCTCTAAATATTATGTCTTTAATCTCATAGTTTTAGATTTTTTGGTGGCACTAAAACGCTGTCATACTAAAGACTAGAGTAATGATGCTGAAAATTAAATTTTGCCATCACAGGAATATATTGATTTTTATATGTTAAAATAAAAAAATTTACATTTGTATTTTTGATCAAATAAATGCAGTCTTTCTGACCCAAAATATTTGAATGGGAGCATGTTGCAGTGCTTAGTAATGTTAATAGTAAGTTAATATGTTTCATGATTTGTTGAATGAGATTTGTCATTTTAATCATGTATTTGTTTAATTTCAGGTATTTAACTTCATCTTATGGAACATGTCAAGATATAGATGAGAGGATTGTTGAGGGTAGGTTTGCCAAAGACCATTTTAACTTGTTTTGACTAGTACAGTAGTGTTTTACAATGCAAAATTAGTTTTTAAATAATTGATCTGTTCCGTGCAGCCAACCCCTTGCTTGAAGCTTTTGGAAATGCAAAGACGGTCAGGAACAACAACAGCAGCCGCTTTGGAAAGTTTGTGGAAATTCACTTTAATGAGAAGGTAAATGTTCTGTTCCTCTGAAGACCAGAGTGTGATCTTGTAAGTCTCAGCTATTAAGTCTGTTCATCATGTCTTCAGAATGCAGTTGTGGGCGGATTTGTCTCGCACTATCTGCTGGAGAAGTCTCGGATTTGCATGCAGAGCGCAGAAGAGCGAAACTATCATATATTTTACAGACTTTGCGCAGGGGCATCGGAGGACGTCAGGAACATGCTTCATCTCAACTCTCCAGATAACTTCCGGGTCAGTTTCCTGTGCATTGTGTGTCAGGAAACTTGAAAGCAATTTGCAAAGCTTGGACGCTCTGTTTAGCAGGAAATTTGGAGACTGTATTATAATTGATGTGGCCATGCAAACAGACTCTATCAAAGCACGCAACTGCAGGAAGTGCAAATAAAATCCCATCACCTCCCTAGTTTAGGTTATGTGACTTAAGGCCTTTGTATACAGTGAAGTGTTGATGTACCACTAGATGGCATATTTGCTTTACAATGCTTACGAATGTATTTCTGCAGCTCTTTTGTCTCCTATATTAACTTCCTTCATTGTGTGTTTGTGTTTCACTCAGTATTTGAATCGCGGTTGCACCCGATACTTTGCAAACAAGGACTCAGATAAACAGATCATGCAAAACAGGAAAAGTCCAGAGGTACGTGTGTCTGGGAATCTCTGGGTCAGTGACGTGATGAATCTGTTTCCTCCTTCCTGCATTCAGGTACACATATGTGGCAGATCTGAAGTAATAAACAGCCCTTAGCTGGACAGTAGTAAAGATATCAGATTCGAACAGACCTTGACCGCAGACAGAATCTCTGAAGTTGCAGGATCACCGTTTTGCTTGAAAAGAATTAGTTACCCTCAGAAATTAGTTCACATCTTTGATGAATTATGTAAAGTGTAATAAATTCCAGCGTTGTTGTGTTGTGTTTGCACACAGCCCTCTCTTGAGACCGAGCCCATCAATTGATGTTATTGTTATCAAGGGCCATTATTATAAATCATCGTTGTGTTGAATCCCCCTGGAGGTGATGAGATATTCATTAGCTGCTGTTTCTGTTGGTGCAGTAGTTCATTTGCAAGCTCAACACCGTCTGTTTCACAAAATTTTTTTAGATGAAGATCTGAGATTAGTTTCATACCCCAAATTCGCAGATGGTACTTTTGTTGTTGTTGTTTTGTTTTTTTTTAAATCCTTTTTTATCATTCTTGAACCCTTGAATATCTTAATGAGTTAGGGTCGATATTAGGATTAGGCAATTCGTTTTAAATTCAGAATTTAAAAAATTCGACCAAATTTATTTTTGCTTGGTCTCTGATTCAAAGCCTAGTGAGCTGCTATATGGCCTATATACATCCTTACTAAGTAAGGAACCTTATAAGTGACTGATTTGGTACTCTCTACAAAGACAGGAAGTCTTTCTTCTTGTTAAGTCATGACATGAGGAATACATTAATGTTTCTGGGTCCAAGTATCTCTTCATTTCAATTGAGAATACTATCGTAGCAGCCATTTTTGAGAAAAGTATATTTATATTAAACTAGGATTTTAAAAAGTTGTGGTGCCCCAGAATCCAATAGTTCAATGGTTCATAAAAAGTAAATCACTCTGTGGACGTTTGAGATTTCATTAGTATTTACAGCACATTTTAAATGTATTTGTATTCTTTGCTTTTTGCTTCTGATAGAGGGTTTAAACCTGGAAATGGTCACATTTGGGGTTAGATTTAGCAAGTGGATAGAGTTAGATTAGGATGCTGCATCATACATATAATTACGGATAAGCATACAAATGCAAAGCATACAAATACTAAGTAAAATAGTACATTTTTAGTAATACTTTTTTTTATTTTTTATTTTTTTATTTATACAGTATATTTTATATATTTGTTTTTAAAGTGCCCTGTGGTTCTCAACTTTTTGACTTCAAAGCCTCCCCTTTTCAAAGGCCCCCAAGATATTTTTCATACCTACTGTAAGCCATAATTACAAAGCTGCTCATTTACATATTTACAGAACAAAAGTAGAACTTTTTTAAATGAATACAATTAAATTGTTCTAATAAATAATTTGAACCATACAATTCCATAAAAAAATTTCTTTTTCTTATTTTTTCTTTTTTTTGTGTGGTTTTTTTAGATTTGTCAGCATTGTTTCCCAATAGGATATTTTAAAGACTGTATATTGTATATCTTGATTTGTTTTTAACAATTGTTTTCAATGCAAATTTTTAAAAAAATTTATAAGATTTATAAGATATTTTAACAACTTTTTGCTTGTTCAGTTTTTTTTTCTTTTTGTATTTTTCTTCTTAAATCCTACATTTTAAAAATCCAAAATTTAAAATGTCTTCTTTACAATATATCCTGGTTACTGTCTTTGAGAACCTTGGTTCATAAAGATTATATACATTACAGTTGAAGAACCAAATTAGAAAGACATGTAATATAATCTTACTTATTACTATTATTATTATGATGATGATTATTGTTATTATTCATAAATGTTTTAGCTTATTTTAAGACTTGTTTTGTCATAAAAATGCTACTGTACCTGTATAAGCTTTGGAACGGCACGCTACTTTTCTTGCCATGTTATTTATTCTTCTGCATTAACTGAATATTATGTGTCTTTGCCTTCCCTGATCTTTTTAAAATTCAGGATCATAAGGTGATGTTTTACCAGTTGGCCTTTCTAAATGCTTTTCATGCTTTACATTCTTCAGCTTTCTGGGTTTCTGTGCATGAAATTGGACATTAGTATGCGCATGGGTCTGCAAGCTAACATGCATGAGGCTTTCTGTGTGGAAAAAAAATCATTTTTGTGAGGGGTGCTTGTAGTTATGGTTATCAAACAGCATTTATCCTCTGTTGTGGTCAGAGTGGTGTGATCTGCTTTGCCATCAGACTGCAGATTATCAGTTTGTCAGTGGCTTAAAGGCATAGTTTGCTCAAAAATAAAAAATGTTCTTTACTCACCTTTGTATCCATTACACACGAAAAGATACATTTTGAAAAATGTTGATTTTGCTCTTTTCAATGCAACACACAGCTTTTCTCAAACAGAAAATATTCAAGTTTATAACGAAAGGTGATTAATTGATGACTATATATATTACATACATCTATATTTGGAATATGACTGTAAGAGAGAGTCAAAAGGGAAGTGCAGACACACTCTGACCCGTAGGTGTGGTTTCTTTTATTTCCTCTTTTCTTTAATCAGAGATTTAGATCTGTAAACAGCCTTCCAGTACAGTATATATTTCTGGTCTCTGATTATAGCTGCAGCGCCACTGTGTATTCTACTCCGGTTTTTGCTGTGCATGTGACGTATGATCGTGTTGTGTGTCTTGATGGTCCATTGTTTCTGTAGCACGGGAAAGTGGGTGCCCTGAAGGACCCTTTGCTGGATGACCTGGGAGATTTCAACAGGATGGTGGTGGCCATGAAGAAAATCGGCCTGGATGACACGGAGAAGCTCAATCTCTTTAGAGTGGTGGCTGGCGTCCTTCATCTTGGCAATATCGACTTTGAAGAGACGGGAAGCACCTCTGGTAGCCATTCATATTGCACCTGTAGAAAAATACCTTTATCAAAATTCATCAGAGATTTAATGGCCTAACCCAGCACAAGTTTCATGCATAAAGCAGTTTTGTATACTGCATAAAACAACAAAATCATAACCAGTCAGAGCATATTTGATTTTTATTATGCAACCAGTGAGATTTCACTCTATATCTATTGGAATAAAGCGGATCTAGAAACCAAATGGCCAATAAAATATCTTGTGTCGGTTGCATTTGTGCTGGTTAGGACAACAAAAGAGATGGGATTTATCGCTTGTGGCTTTGTCATGTCATGCTTGGTTTAGAAAAATATGGTTTCTTTCAGGATAAGAGACTTCAAAATACAACCAATTTTGCTCTTATACAGAATTCTCACCATCTGCGTTCAGTCAGGGAAGAAATTTTCACTGATGTCTGAAGTGTTATTTTATTATTTTCGAGCTCATGCACATGTGCTGATGCTCTCCTCATTAAAACTCCCTCACATTGTCTCACACACACACACCACACCCAGCCCTCCTCCAACTCAAAAGACCTCATTAGAGAGCTGCTGTGGAGGTAACGGGGCTCTTTCTAGTGTTGCCAGAAGTGCATCCAGGATTTGTTTTCCTCTTCTGATGACGGTACAACACCTTTTACCGCTCTCGCCTGCTCTATTTCTCTCCTCACAATGGAGCTGCTGTTCTGAGATACTTTCAGCTGGGAAACACAGATCCTAATGTTACAGAGGTCTTACAGGAGACCTGAAGACTATTATGTATGACCATATATTTTTGAAAACGGCTAGGAGATTGAAGGAGTGTGCTTTTAAAATTGTGTTTTTGCACAGGCTCTTTTAATTTTAGTTTTCTGTTAGTAACATGTTTTTAATATATAAATTAAAATTGTACATTTTTTGAAGGCATAAATTAAAAAACAAATGGCGTTGTGATATGAGGATAAAAAACCTCATTAAAAAAAAAGAAAATTCCAGTAAAGGAAACTTTTTATTTTAATTAGTTTGCCTACTATAATTTTTATTATGTGTAAAAGAATATTTTATTTAGGGAGGGGAAACAGTTTGAAATAAAAAGTATAAAGAAAAAATTAAATCCATGTTCTGAGACAAAATTGCAGAAACATAAAATAAAATGGAAAAAATCAATGCCATATAGAAAACTTTTGTGGACTGTTATGTCTGTGAAAATCAGGTTTTAGAAAATATCAGGTAGTTTGACCTTTTAAAAGCAGTAATATCCCAAAATATAGTACAAATACAAAAAAAAGAGAAAGAAGAATTAATCATTTGTACTGCATGACATATTTTGAATAGATTATTCAATGGGGAATAGGTCATTTACAGCTTCGAAAGCATCTGTACATTGAAACATTTAGAAAGCTCTGCTGTCAACATAAGAAACATGATGAGCCTCAGTTAAAAAGGTGACCATTAAAAAAATGCATCTGGTCTCAGGTGGCTGCATTCTGAAGAACCAGACCAGTCAGACGCTGGAATACTGCGCCGAGCTCCTGGGCCTGGACGTGGATGACCTGAGAGTCAGCCTCACC
Organism: Enteromius radiatus; assembly: GCA_032357445.1. Taxonomy (NCBI): domain Eukaryota; kingdom Metazoa; phylum Chordata; class Actinopteri; order Cypriniformes; family Cyprinidae; genus Enteromius; species Enteromius radiatus. The sequence goes on along the minus strand of JAUCMS010000031.1, from coordinate 13,444,178 downwards.
ACCAGGGTCATGCTCACCACTGCAGGGGGCGCCAAAGGCACAGTCATCAAGTGAGTGACCCCACTTGTTTACCTTAACATCTGCTCCGCCCCTGACCCTCCACTTTTGTTTTATTCCTCCTTTTGCATCCAAACGATGATCAAAAATCATCACAGATCCCTGCTTGGTATTTTTCACGCTCTCCTCACATCTCAATCTCCCCCGCTATGTGAAACGTCTTCTAGTATTGCATTTCATCATTGCACCCAATTCGGATACGCATAACTGTTAAATGAATCCTCCGGTCGTTCGCTCACAGACGAGAGGAGAACTGAAAATAGCTAATCGCAGCTTTTCCATTAGAGATATGGTCAGTATAATCAAATGTGGCATAGACTAAATTGGCTGAGGGGCCGTAATAGTCAAGTTGCCATCCAAAGTCTTCTGCATTTAAACGGACGTATTTCTTTTTATTGATTACGTAACACCGAAGGCCTGAGGTATCAAGCGGCTTTTTCCAGACCGCTCCACTTCTGGTTAAAGATAAGACTCGGGTTTGCAATTTTGTGAAACAAAAGCCCTGTTCTTCTCAGCTTTCGCCATGCAAAACACACAGTTCAATTACTGCACATGCCAGTTGTCGAAGCAGAGAGCAATTGGAAAAACTCGATTGAATCGTACGCTCCGTTCTTCATCACCCAGGTGAGTTTTTATATTCTGCGCCGTCTGAATGATAGGCCAGCGCTCTGTGGATTAATATTTAACCGAGCACAGATGCTGGACTGGGAGTGTTTGCACTGCATGAATAATGGATGTTTGTCTGAGGGAGTGGCCTGGGGTCTTTTAGGTGTGATGAGAATCAAAGTCGCAAGAGGTTTCACTGCCCTCCTCATTTGACTGCCAACAGATGCACAACCACGTACATATGCAATATGCATTTTATGGAAAATTATGGAGACTGTATTCAAACAAGGCTGCACTGACCCTTGCATTTCACACTGCTAGACACTGGAGAGGGCGGCAGCTTGTGCCTGACAGAGCTTCATTGCAGAGTCGTAGTGTGATTTTTAAAAATCTGTTAGAGGCAACAAAGCGGGTGACATTGAGAAGGAAGAGCGCAGCAGCCTCTCGACACACGCTTCAGAGGGAATACACTAATGGCATAAAAGCAAGTTAATGAAAAGCAATCTCGCAGGCTTGAGATCGTAGAGATTATTGTGAGCCAGGTCCAGCTTTTATTAACTGTGCAGGCAATAAGAGTCACACAGCAGGTATTCCCGCAGCGGGACGGTGCCGTCGAGAGAGCAAGAAGGTTTTATCATCCAGTTCTAGAGTTTCAGTTCGCCGGGTTTCCATGCGCCTCCTGAGGATAGCGGTGGAGCCGTTGTGTCTTGTGATTATGAGCTGCTTTGCTTTAACAGGCGTGTGTTATAGAGATTTATTGTGTTTTCATGTAATACTGCCAGCCTGCTGCATTTTAAGCCCTTTAAGCTTCACCGAGATTTCAAGTGCTGTTTGTTTTGTGTATATACATTTATCAAAGTTTCCGTTGCAGAATAAGTATGAATGGAACCTTTTCCCAGTGCTGTTTTTAAGTTTAATTATGTAATTAATCTGCATGAGGTCCATTAAGTTGGTTTTTATACACCTGATGAACAACAGAGCAGAAAAAGAGGGTGTTGGAATGAAAGTTTTTGCTTTTCTAGGCCTTTTAGAACCAATTATTTGCATTCTGTGAACAAACGTGACCCTGGACCACAAAACCAGTCATAAGGATCAGTTTTGTGAAATTGAGATTTATATATCATCTGAAAGCTGAATAATGATGTATGGTTTATGATACAGCAAAACAAAATATTGAGAAAATCACTTTTACAGTTGTCTAGATGAAGTTCTAAGCCATAAATATTGCTAGTCAAAAATGATAACTTTTGATATACACTGCTCAAAAAAATAAAGGGAACACTAAAATAACACATGCTAGATCTGAAGGAATGAAATATTCTTATTAAATACTCTGTTCTTTACATAGTTGAATGTGCTGACAACAAAGTCACACAAAAATATCAATGGAAATAAACTGTATTAACCCATGGAGGTCTGGATTTGGAGTGACACTCAAAATTGAAGTGTAAAACACACTACAGGTCTGGGGAACGGGCGGGCCAGTCCATAGCATCATCTTGCAGGAACTGCTGACACACTCCAACCACATGAGGTCAAGCATTGTCTTACATTAGGAGAAACCCAAGGCCAACTGCTCCGGCAAATGGTCTCACAAGGTGTCTAAGGATCTCATCTCGGTAACTAATGGCAGTCAGGCTATCTTTGGCGAGCCCGAGGAGGGCTGTGCGGCCCTCCAAAGAAATGCCACCCCACACCATTACTGACCCACTACCGTTTGAGCAGACACGTGCACATTTGTGGCCTCCTGGAGGTCATTTTGTAGGGCTCTAACAGTGCTCCTCCTGTTCCTCCTTGAACAAAGGTGGAGGTAGCGTGCCTGCTGCAGGGTTTTTGCCCTCCTATGGCCTCATCCACGTCTTCTGATGTACTGGCCTGTCTCCTGGTAGCGCCTCCATGCTCTGGACACTACGTGGACAGACACAGCAAACCTTCTTGCCACAGCTCGCATTGATATGCCATCCTGCATGAGCTGCACTACCTGAGCCACTTGTGTGGGTTGTAGACTCCGTCTCATGCTGCCACTAGAGTGAAAGCACCGCCAGGATTCAAAAGTGACCAAAACATCAGCCAGTAAGCATAGGAACTGAGAAATGGTCTGTGGCAGAACCACTCTTTTTTTGGGGGTGTCATGCTAATTGCCTATAATTTCCACATTTTATCTATTCCATTTGCACAGCAGCATGTGAAATTGATTGTCAATCAGTGTTGGGCAGTTTGATTTCACAGAAGTGTGATTGACTTGGGGTTACATTGTGTTGTTTAAGTGTTCCCTGTATTTTTTTGAGCAGTGTATTTATGGTAGGAAATTTACAAAATATATCTTAATGGACCACAATTGTTGCTTAAAGGGTAAGTTCACTCAAAAATGAAAAGGCTGTCATTAATTACTCACCCTTGTGTAACCTTCATTCATCTTCAGAACACAAATGAAGATATTTTTGTTGATGTAAACAAGACTGATTACGTTAAAGCTTTCTTATACACTGTGCATTTAAAATGGCGTGATGTAAGTCAGGGGAGAAGAGTAAATTGTTATTTTTGGGGGGTTTTTTGCACAAAAAAGTATTCTCCTAGCATCGCAAAATGAGGTTGATCCACTAATGTCACATGTGCTGCGTCCGAAATCGCATACTGCTTAAGTAAGTACTACATTTAAAATTGAATGTACTACCCGACCGTTAAAACAGTATGTTCTATATAGTATGAGTGTGGGTAGTATGAATGGAATTCAGCCGTACTACATCCGCCATATTGATGTTGTCCTGTGTTGTCACAACAGCGCGGAACAACATGAAGGTGAGTAATAAATGACTATATTTTTGGGTGAACTAACCCTTTAATATCCTATTCTGTCATAAAAGAAAAATCTATAATTTTGACCCATACATTGTATTTTTGGCTATTGCTACAAATATACCTGTGCTACTTAAGAGTTACATATTGTATATTCTCATGTAGTTTTAGGAATCTTGGTTTTTAGGGAACTCATGTTGTCATAAAAAAAAAAAACAACAACAACTTGCTTTCAGCAGAAAACTGTCCCAATTTACCTTTGTCCAAATAAATGCATTTTTTCAGCAGCCTTGAGCGTTTGCAATCATAATGGAATTGAAAGGAAAATAAATTAAATTTGGACTCAAAATTATTTCTCATTGGCATTCTTTCCCCTAAGTGTTTTTTTACACATTTTGCTTAGAGTGGTAAAACAGCAACTATCTTAAGAGTGTAAAGTTGAAAGGAGTAAAACAGAATAGACATGTATTGATGAGGCGGCATTAGCAGAAGCCCTGGCCCAGATTTTGACTCTTCCTGTCCCACTTTGCTCCTCTCCAGGGTGCCTCTGAAGGTGGAACAGGCCAACAATGCCCGTGATGCCCTCGCCAAAGCCATTTACAGCCGGCTCTTTGATCATGTGGTCAAACGGGTCAACCAATGCTTCCCCTTTGATACGTCCTCCAACTTCATCGGCGTGCTGGACATCGCTGGCTTCGGTGAGCCCCAGTGATAGCCACAATAGACGGGTCATGTTGGCGTAACAGAGTGTCCTCATTTACCTGTGTTCCGTGACTCTTAATGTCAACCTGATGCATAGGAGAAATGAGTCAACCTAGTCTAATTTTCTAATACATGTTTTATGACTATCATCAGCTTAACAAATTGAGAGATGTTCTCTTTCTGTAGCTCTTTATGAGCTATTATTGAATTGTGTGAAGGTATATTCTGTGTTATGTTGTAAGTGTATATTCAATGCAAGTGCATAACTGTAACTCTTTGGGGTATTGTTAAACCAAAATGATTTAGCATTGTAATTGGCAGCAACAGATGTTTTCTGTCGATAGAGGTCAACTTGGAATATTCCTTAAACTTTAAAATAAGCACAGTGTGAGATATGACTCATTGAATATATAGAAGATGAAATGATTCACTAGCTATTAGCTTGTCTTTCGCAGAACTAAGGTTGAGGATATGCTTAGGATTAACTGTAATTGGCTCTCTGTAATAGTGTACCTATTAAATGCGTTTAGAGATACACCTAGCGAATGAATCATAAAATGCTTTTTTTATATTCCTGTTCAGAGTATTTTGAGCACAACAGCTTCGAGCAGTTCTGCATCAACTATTGTAACGAAAAGCTGCAGCAGTTTTTTAATGAACGCATACTGAAAGAGGTGAGTCATCAGTGTTATTGGGATTTTTAGTATCGATCAGTGACCTTCTTAAAACTGATGCATAAAGCCATTTCATCTTTCATTGCAAGCACACAACTGTTCAGATTTAACGATTCCAGTTTAACTTCTTTTGAGACGTTCTTGTTCCAGCAGATTAAGTTAAGCATTTTCCCACTTTCAGCAAAAACGATGCTCTTATCTTGGTGTTTTTTTTTTTTCCATTTCTCCCCAGGAGCAAGAACTGTATCAGAAAGAAGGCCTGGGAGTGAATGAAGTTCATTATGTTGATAATCAGGACTGCATAGGTCAGTGTCCCTTTGGCTGTGAATAACAATGACCTTCCTCCATTCCATTCATTACAGGATGCACTATGGCCCTTAGACGCCAACTTAAATATAATGAAGTCCTCCGCACGTGGAAATGCTAAGGTCTCTAAACCCAATGTGCAAATGTAATTTCTTCTCAAATTATGACCTTCAGAGGTCAAATAACTGTTCCCAGACGACAACATCGCTATTTGTATACATCGCCATGTCTGTTACTCTCTGGACAAGACATGCCGAAGATGAATATTCCAGTAGAAATCCATGCTGGATGCCTGAGATAACACAGGAATGAGTCCTGGGAGGAAACTCTCTCACACTCGAACTCTCTGGAGAGGGAGATAAGATGAAGAGCTCGCATTGTTTTAATTTTGTGATTTTGGCTTGAGCAGTGCGGTTAGGGTTAGGGTTACGTATGCATTGCAAAAGAAACCACCTCTTTTCTTTTTTTTTTCTTTTTTTTGCCAAAGCTGTCAAATCTTAATGGCTTGTGTGAGTTTGTACAGTGTGCAGGTGGCTGAACATAACATCTCGCCTCTGATGCGGCGCAAAAAGTAGGCACACAACACCTGCATCACAGATGTCACTTCTTTTCCGAAGGGAAAGACTCTCTTTCCTTTCGCCAGCTCTGCTTTTCCTAATTCTCTCGATAGTGATGCAACACATGTCCTTGTGACTTCCAAATGGGAACGCAGGTCCTTTCCCTGCATGTCTCCTCATCAATCACCTCATATTTATACACGGCTGTGTGCTCATGCAAATACATGACTGCGCTTGCGTCCACACCTCTCTCACCTGCACGCGTCTCAGATGAATTATGCATATGACGCGTGCCTTCACGCTGATTATCAAAAAGGTCTGCGTGTGCCTACAGACTTTGCATTCGTCCATTAAACTTGCTGAGTTCTACTTCACTTTGGATAATACCTTCTTCGGGGGGATTGAATATATTAATTTACAATTCAACTCGAATTCATTCGCATGAAAAGTCTTCAGCCCCAAACTTCTCTCTGTGTGACTTTATTGCTTTGCAGATCTGGTCGAGGCAAAGCTGGTGGGTATCTTGGATATTCTGGATGAGGAGAACCGTCTTCCGCAGCCCAGTGATCAGCACTTTGCAGAGGCGGTTCACAGCAAGCACAAAGATCACTTCCGTCTCACTGTAAGATATGGTTTGGTCCTTTCCAGCAGCCACTAGAATATAGCAAAGAAAAGCTTGAACTACCAGCCTGCAGGAGTAGTTAATAGTTTATCCTTAGTTCTGGACCATAGACCAGTTTGTTTTTTTTACTTTCGGCATTCTCATCTGACCTTCAGTGTCATCGTTAAAGGATTAATCTTAAAGGATTGTTAAGCAGTAGCCATAATAAAACACTAGCCTAATATTTAGAGCAAGATGGAATAAGATTCTCCTCCAACTTTAATTTTCCTTTTTAGTTCAGATGTCACTTTCAGCACATTTGTTAATGCTCTTATTCATCTTAAACATCAATGTTTGAAATATGTTGTATCCATTGAATTTTGAGTACAAATGTAACCATTTAGATTTGTTTTGTTATATTTAATATAGTGTTTTGAGATATATATTTAGATAGATAATATATTTAAGAGATCTAGTTAGATTTTGATGTACATCCTCATTATTCATCATGACCTAAAGGCTAATTGAAAATGTCGCTCTGTATTCATAAAATTCAAATTTCTTTTCGTGTGGGATTAATTTGATTTGTCATCATGTAATATTCAAATAAATTGTCAAAGCTCATACATTTACTAATCATTTTTATGATTTCCTGTCAGTACAGTGAAATACTAAATCAAACCTTCTGTGTATTTAACATATTATATGCAAAAATCAGTTGATAATTGTGGTAAGTTTGCAAAAGGGGTCTTTTTTCCTCTAGATAGGGAGTCATCTTACTGCATTAGTGGGGAAGGATGCCCCCTTTTCACGATTTTTAATTTAGTGTTATAATGATTAAATTAGCAATTATTTCCATTAACTTCCCTTAATAATATATTTGAAGCATCATTATCCTGTATGCTGATGCATTTGTAAGTGTTACAATTTAGTATTAAATTCCCCCATCTTATTTTGCCACAAGTCAAAAAATACAGCTGCAAAGATGGATTTTGCTGAAAGTTTAATTTAGCGTGGGCTGGTTTTTCAGGTGCCCAGGAAGTCGAAGCTTACAATCCATCGGAATCTGAGAGATGATGAGGGTTTCATGATAAGACATTTTGCTGGCGCCGTGTGCTATGAGACTGTAAGTTCCCAGTTCGCTCTAAATCTCTTTTTGTATGGAAAACCATTTTATTGTTTTAGTTCTGTAATGTGACAATGTTTAACATAAGTTAATTAATTTCTGCCACACTGTAAAAACAATTGGGGCCTTGGGGGAATCCCTTTGGTAAAGTTGTTGGTTTTTTTGTGAGGTTGACTTTGTGTTTATTTATATGCCCTGTGGGTTTTGTGTGTGTGTGTGTGTGTGTGTGTGTGCGGTGGATGTGTGTGAGCAGACCCAGTTTGTGGAGAAGAATAATGACGCCCTCCACATGTCTTTGGAGAGCCTGGTGTGCGAGTCGAAGGACAAGTTTGTCCGGGATCTCTTTGAGAACAACTCCAATTCCAAGGACTCAAAGCAGAAGGCTGGCAAACTCAGCTTTATCAGTGTGGGAAATAAATTCAAGGTGAATCTGTCTTTATGCTTTGAACTTCTTATTAACAGGCCTGAAGATATGACAAACAATTCAAGCTCTCAAGACTGCTGGCTTTCCACAGATTAGGAGTTCCTCAAGGCTATGTCTTTAGACCGCTGTAGATTTTGTTTGTGTGGCTAGATATTTGTTTTCTTTTTGTTCCTCTTGATAGATGAAGGTTTTAAAAGCTTTTGTGAGAGACATCTTACCTGTTGATCTAATTCCTTTCCTTCTAACTTTTGCCTTTTCTCCATCCTCCTCTCTTAGACCCTCTCCTGTTTCTTCAGCCTTTCCCTGTGAAAAGTTCTGGGGCTCAAATAAATATATAAAGTGAAACAGAAGCTGAAGCTTTTGTAGGGTAAGCCTGGCTGAAATATTCAGTGCCAGCACCACAGGGTAACCTGCAACATCATAAACAAGTGCAGATCTTAGTTTTCTCCCACCCTTCTCCTCCAGCCTCTTTCACCCACTTGGTCCATTGCCATGTCTTTGTGCCATTTTGCTGCCACATTTTTGTTCTCTGTTGTAGTTGTTTGTCATAAAATCATACACAAGAAATGTATGCTTTAAGAGAACCTTCACTGTACACATCACCATGTCCTTTATGTCACCATTATACAGTATATTGAATTTGTAGAAAAGATCTTCATAGTTGGACCAATAACTGGCATAATGCATGTCTGTTACTTCCTGTATGTATACCATTTGCATGGCAGCACAACTCTACAACTTTGTGTGAAAACTAATATTTTTTATGAAAAGACTCACTCTCACATTTCATTTCTGATTTACTTTTATAGACCCAACTGAACCTTCTACTGGAAAAGCTACGCAGTACGGTGAGTAATGTGTTATTTATTCATTTTAAAAACGTTGGCCACTTGTTTTGGTTATTACTGAGTGTGTCTAATGCATGTCGCAAACCAGGCGGCACAGCAAATGATGCAACGTGACAGTTGATGATTGATAACACTGGTAAATGGCACATTAAAATGAGCAAAATATGCTTGTTTGCTTTACATGTCAGGAAGATGTTATCTTCCTGTCTAAGTAGGCTGTTCTTACCTAGAATATGCTGTATGGAACCTTTTTGCAAACTGATGATACAAAATCTTGCAAACTTTTTATATTTTATTATGCAGTTCTACTTGGAAAAAAATTGTAGTGTCAAAAGAGCCAAAGATGTCAAATTTACAGCCACTTCCTTAGCAGCTATGTTTTAAATAAAACTAAATAAAATTCTATAAAATAAAATAACTGAAGCAGGACTGACTACATTTTAAATGTAATATTTACATTTTAACATGTATTTTAAATTGTAATTATATTTCACAGTATTACTGTTTTTAAATACATGCAGCACTGGTGAGCATAAGACTCATAAACATAAGGGGAAAAAAATATGTTTGAATGACTGTCTCTAAAAAAAGTTTACACTGCTGTAATTTATTTCTATGTTTTAATCTCACATGTTCAAAAAGATAAGCTTTTTAGCCAAAGGCCTTGCCATGCTGCCTATAAATAATATTGTTTGTTCTCTATTAAACTGTAATAACCTCTTGTGTGTATTTGTTTCAAAAGGGCTCTAGTTTTATCCGTTGTGTGAAGCCTAATCTGAAGATGGTGAGCCACCAGTTTGAAGGAGCTCAGATTCTGTCTCAGCTTCAATGCTCCGGTATGTATATGATTATATAGGTGCATTATTATTTTTTTTTTTTTAAGTTCGCAATTTATCTCTCAGCACTTGTGGTAATGCTTCAAATATTTCAATTTAAGAAAACCCATCACAAATACACAGCGCTCATTAGTCGCAAGCTCCCTTTTAAAACAAATCCCGATATTGCCTATGGAGCGGCCATATTAAATGTGAGCTCCACTGATTTTTCATTATCTTTTGGAGGTGCCGTTACCACAAGAGTGTTTTGAAGGTTGGTGTTATTGCATTTTATAGCCTGTTAGCAAAGTTTTAGAAATAAACTTTCAGGCGAGAGATATACCCTAGGGGCTTTACTGGTATGTCGATTTGCCAATTAGTTTGATACTTTAGACCTTTGTTGACTAGTTGTGCATGATATGAGATACATGTAGACTTATCAAGTACATAGTAAGTTGTACTGTAGTTGTAAGTGCCCTAGTTTACGCTCCTATAAGCTCATTCTGAGTTTTGTTGTCAGAGGCAAGTGTTCAAGCACAGGTTGAGTGCATATGTTTCTTGCTTCGTGCTTCAGCTCTTTAATGCAGCAAATCCTGTATCTTCAACTGGCTTTGTGATCTGTACTTCTCTTCTCCTCTCAGGCATGGTATCAGTGCTGGACCTGATGCAGGGTGGCTTCCCCTCCCGGGCTCCGTTTCACGAGCTTTACAACATGTACAAGCAGTACATGCCCAACAAGCTCACGAGGCTTGATCCTCGACTCTTTTGCAAAGTAAACCTTTATTGTTTATTTTCCTCTTCATCGTTGCATTTACATTTAATAATAGCTCAGTTGATTCTTATTGTTATTCACCTGAAGTTCTTAATTACACAATGAACATAATTAGGGTTAGCATGATAGATGGTGGCTAGGTGGATTATTTTTAGAGAGAAATGCATGACCTTTCATATCCATGTGCCAAAGCACACACAGAATAATCCCTCATTGATTTCCATGATAAATGATAGTGGTTTATCATTGGTTAGTTACAGATACATTTGAAAGTCAAACTACACTTTAATCATACACCCATGGTAAAATGTAAAGTATTTATTTAATCATAGAGTGTACAATTAGATTCCACACGAGTACAGTATTTGATTAGGCTGCAATTAATGATTGATTGCAATTATTGAAAATGACTTCTTTATTCTGATGATCATGCTCGTAATGAAATACAGTATCTAGACTCTAGAGTATAATCAAGTTTTAACAATAACTTCTTTTTCCCTGCTGTCTCTCTCAGGCCTTGATTTGGGGCTTTTTACTAACGCATATTTTAGTAGCATTTGTTATGTCTGGTCTTTAAATATTGTTTTCCCCAAAAAACTATTTACAGCAATTTATGATTTTCATTTGCTATAATGGCTGGAATTTTTACCACTATAATGTTACTTTTTGACAGCTGCAAACTTCACACTTTTTTATTAATAAGCCTAAAATGCCTTTTTATGCCTTTTTAAATAAAGATTGTGCAATATTGCCCTTTAAATGCTAAATATTTAAAGTGTACCTACAGTATACTTGCAATAGTTCCGCTTTAGCACAATCAAATATACTAAGTATGTGTTTAATTGGACTTCAGCACTACTTCTGCTCAATTAAAGTGCATTAAGTACAAAATTAGTTTTTCTATTTTAGCAGACTTTAAGTATACCAGTTTAGTATAATAAAAGTACAATTGCATAAGTACATAAATATGAAATAAATTCAAATTTCATATAATTTTCAATATTAAAAAATTTCAATAATTCAAATTTAAGTATATTTATTTTTCACTAGGGTTTTCATTTGCAATACGAGCTGGAACTGTAACTCTTTGACAACTTCATGAACACTTCAGCTGCAAAGTAGCAGAAAACATACTGACTGTTCATTGTTTTCAAAACATTATGATTCTAACTCACAATTCACTCTGGCTATAATGTTCAAAACGGCGCAGAAAACCAAATGTTTAAGTTTCCAAGGCGTAAAAACATCAAATTGTTTTTAAAGGAAGAGCATAAGCACAGGCTCGAGGCCATTGGGGCATTCTTGTTGATATCTGAGACATTTAATACAGTACACATTGCACTGTCTGATTGTATTATCTCCTTCTGCAGGCTCTGTTTAAAGCACTTGGCCTAAACGAGAACGATTACAAGTTTGGCTTGACCAGGGTTTTCTTCCGCCCCGGGAAGGTGATTATTTCTTTGTGATATTTCTCATGAGGGTTGGGATAACACAAGACTGTTAAAACCGTCTGTTTCATTAAGCTGGCGCACATGGGTACCTTGTAAATGCGGCTATATAACTCATAACGCTTGTCTGTGTTTGCTTCAGTTTGCAGAGTTTGACCAGATCATGAAGTCTGATCCGGAGCACCTGGCCGAGCTTGTAAAACGAGTCAATAAGTGGCTGGTGTGCAGCCGCTGGAAAAAGGTCCAGTGGTGCACACTGTCAGTTATTAAATGTACGTCACCCTTCATAACCTCACCTTTTAGAAGCATCCCACGCCCTCCCATTCACCTGTGCAGTGTTACAGTTTGATGCTGTTGATGAGTAAGCATCTTTTTGCTCTTTCTTTTACTTGGCACAGTGAGGAACAAAATGAGCTTTAGGGCCAGTGCCTGCATTAAGATTCAGAAGACTGTTCGCATGTGGCTATGCAAAAGAAGACACAAGCCTCGGTATGTACACACACCAGCACGCCTCTATTAGTGACCGTGATTGCTCATGCATTGCAAACTCTGTTTTTGCAAGGATCTGTTTTCCAACACTTATGTCAGTGTGGTGTCACTGTGTTGTTTGCATCTGTTTGGTGTTTTTGAAAAGCTGTCAGCGATGGATCTGAATTATGTATTGGATCAATGAAAAATCTCTTAGAAGTCTAGTTTAAAATTCTTCGAAACGTGTTCTTTTTATGTTTGCTTCATATGTTTTTGAAAAGCTTTTATGCTTTTTTTTTTTTTTTCTCGAAAACTTGAAGGCACAGTTTACCTAAAAACGAACATTTGCTGAAGGCCATCAAAGATATTAACGAGTTTTGTTTCTTTATTGATTTGGAGAAATTTCGCATTACATCACTTTCTCACTAGTGGATCCATTGTAGTGAATGGGTGCCGTCAGAATGAGACCATACTGTGGATAAAAGCTTCATCCAATTTCAAATTCTGCTTTACTTCCTGTCTCCAGAGGTACCTTCTCATCGAATTTTGAAGGCAGCATAGATGTATCCTTCGCTGCCTTTGATATCCCACAATCCTGTGCGTTCCATGACGGTTGAGCTAAAAAAATAAAGATGCCGTCTGAAAGTGGCGTTTAGTGGCCAGTTTGTGTATAAATGTATATTCAGTTTTGCGCTTCTGATGTTATTTTTAGTGAGAAATCAGCATTATAATAATTAAATGTTTGTTTAGTTATCAGCAAACTCGTTCTATTTTGTCATTAAACCATTATGCTGCCTCAGAAGCCTGTCTGAAATCCGTTTCATAATGTTTCTTCCTGTAAAAACGCTGCCTTCGCAGTCATTGCCTCATTAGGCAGCAAGTCAGCTACCTAGACTTTCTGACTCAGCCAATGTCTTGTGAAGTGAAATACACTTATAACGTGTATTTATAAGTTACAAATATACTTAATTAAGATTTTATCTTCAAATTATTGTTATACATAATATTATAGAATCCATAACATTAATATTGCTTTCTCCAGTTAAAAAATCATCCTGTCCAAATCAACAGTCCAAAATAATTCTAAACAAACAAAATGTGGTGTTATGGATTATGGACTTGTTGTAAAACCTTAATGGTGGATTTGTTTATTGCAAGCACGCAGCTATACACTTCACAAGATTTATGACCTTACACACTTATGAATTAGATTCATGTTGATTACTTGTAGTGGTATTTTTATCACCCTTTTGAACTCTCATTTTGACTGCACCCATTCAATGCAGTGGATCCATTGGTCAGCAACTGATATAATGCTAAATTTGGTTTATAAATGATGTCGTTTTAAATTAACTATTAGGCTGTCGGTCATAAAAGTGAACACCATTGTCTATTTTCTTGTCAGCATTGATGGCTTGGTGAAGGTGAAAAATTTGAGGAAGAGGATGGAGAAATTCAACGAAGCTGTAAATCGACTCAAAGAGGGAAAACAGGAAGTGAGCAAACAAGTCGAAGAACTGGTCTCCTCCACCGACGCCCTCATGGCCAAGATTAAGGTGAGCTTTTCCACTGGAAAACCGCCCAAGGTTGACAAACCCCCCCTTTCACCTCCTCCAGCTTACAAAGCACAGTGATGTTACGCGCTGTAGCTCTTTTCTTAGTCTGCCGTCGTGTATCGGTTTCCATGCATAATTCAGCAGGTGTGTGTTTTTCCATGTCCTGATGAAGGCGGTCTAAAGCTGTGGCTAGAATTGTCTGCCAGCTTCAAGTGTCTCTCGTTTTAGGGCCCAAAGAAAGAGAGCCAGAGCTTTTCATCTCAATCAGCAGAAAATCTAGCACTCAACAGCGGAGTAAATAAACACAAAGTATGCAAATCAACAGTCGACAATGAGATTTTCGTCTGCAGATCATCATTGACATTCGCACCACACACTGTCAAGTCGATTTTCAAGGCTTTGCTGCATTATGCCATTTCTGGTGTTGATTTCTTGCCTTCCTCCGAACTTTCAGCTGCGGCTGATTGAGTGCAGTATATGCATTGTTGTATTCTCTATGTGGAGCCCAGCCTCATCTGTCAGACTAGGAGTGCATTATTGACAGAGAGCTCCAGAGACACTGCGCCCTCTCCCTGATAGATAGCTGGCACCAGAACTGAAACTTTTCTACCCGAACACTCCGTTCCTCCCTCTAAATAAGATGCGCTCTGCACTTCTGCACCCGTGATAGCTTTCTTTGTTATTAGCATAGCGCGTTTTGATTAGCGTCTGGTTTTTGATTGGCAATTCCTCCTATTACCTTACCATCTGGCCTGGAGATTACTGTGGCCTCCCTGGCTAATAACGTAGATTGTGTCAATGGCTGTCATTCAACACACTAGTGCTAACTCATCTAGCGTTAGGGGGTGAGACGGACCTTGTCATTGAGTCCCCACCCCTCTGAGGTACAATGATCATTCACAATGCTTGCACCCCTCCACGCACTTCTGGTGCTCTGCCATATGGCACCAAATCCACATCCAGGTTTAATGAATATCTGCAGGATATTAATACAACTGCGGTGCATGTGGCCCAGCGTCACTGCTGTCTCCGAGCTGACGAGTAACCACTGAGTTGCTGACACTTTTTTGCGAAACCTTGCTCAAATTTGTTTAACGAAGCACAGGAGGAAAAGCTTTTTAAAGGAGCTGCTGAGTGGCCTGTTCTCTCATCATTTGTCATCATTTACTCACTTTTTCAACCTCTTATTGTTTTCTTTCTTCCTGCAAAAAACCCCTAAATTTAGAAAAATATACAGTTTTTAGATATAATATCCAAGCTTCTGTGTTCCATACAATGAAAGTAGATATTAATCTATACTGTCAAGCTTAGAAAAAATACTTAAAAGTATCATAAATATACAAATGACATTATATTCTGAGTTTAAATTATTTGAACCAAATCAAATTGAAGTTATTTACTAAAACTCCTACAGTGCCCTCAGTCTAAAAATCTAATTTTCAGTCTTGTTACTGTAAATACATAATATCGAAATCTGTCTGCCAGTAGTGATGTCAAACCTGCTCTGACATGTACAAAGGCAGTAATTTTTCAGTTGAAAACAAGCTCAAATACTTTTGTCAATAATAGGATACATTTTGGTTTCCTGCACAAAACCATTCACAGTTTTATATAAAGAGATCAAAATTTTTCAATGAAGACCAGAAGTCAAATTTGGAGTTTGATCAGTTGACCAAGAGTTTACTGAAGACTTTCTTGAAGCACTTCTAAAGGCTGTAGAAAATTGGTAAGAAGATCCAGCCTTTAGAATACATAAACCAGTACATAAAGTCATACGGATAAAATAAGAACAAAAAACATCAAATTCTTAAACTCTTGATTCATTTGATTGCATGATGATCAAATTAGTTAAATACAAAACAAGTGCACGTTTTATTTTCTAGAAGCTGGACTAAATAATAAATACTGTTTTTGCATTTCTGTGATATAAATTTACTTGGTAACACTTTATTTTAAGGTGTCCATAATACAGAGTAATTACCTACTGTAGTAAGTACTTAATACTAGCTGTTATACTTGCATAAAACAAAATGTACTTACAATGTAAGTAAGTTATGGAACATTTTGTACTTACATTTTGTAATTTCTCCATAATGTAGATGTAATAGGCTGCTACTGTTAGACATTTTATTTAAACAAAAGATTGTCACATTTGTGTTTTATACTTTATACAATGCAATTGTAAATTCAAGTGCATAGATATAAGCTACTTAAAAATAAGGTCTACCAAGATGTACTTAAGTGTACTTAAGCTGTGTTACAGACTCGGTCTGTTACATATGTGTAACACTAGATGCCTGTTACATCTACAGTACACAATTACTGACTGTAGTTACAAGCTCTTCCATAACTTAGTTACATTATTTAATGTAAGTACAATGGCTACTACTAATTAAGTACCTAATTAATTAATTACTCTATATTATCACACCTTAAAATAAAGGTTTACCATTTACTTTTTATTGTATTGAAAACAGAAGCTCTCATTTTGTGCTTCACAGGAAAAAAAAGTCACACAGGTTTGTCTTTCTATTGAGTTCAAGTGTAGTCCAAACAAGTGAGCCTCTTCTTTTTAGTGGGCAGTATTACCTGATTCCTAAAGCAAATGACTCTTATGAACCAGTTCTTTCAATACATAGGTCAAAAGGACAAGTTTTAATCATTTAATCAGTTTCTTTTATAACTAATCAAATTTAATTCTTTTTTTTCATCTGTACTGTCAGTCTACGGTGATGAGCCGCAAAGAGATCGAGCAGGAGTATGAGGGCCTGGTGAAACGCTCGGAGCAGCTCCTCTCCTCAATGCAGAAGAAGAAGCAGGAGCAGGAGGAGACGGAGAGACTCAAGCGCATCCAGGAGGAGATGGAGAGAGAACGAACGAGACGCGAAGAAGAGGAGCAGTTACGCAAACAGGAGGAAGAAGACCGCCGCATGTGAGTCACGTCGCAAGTTTCGAATAGGATGAACCGTACATTAGGTCAGAGTCCCAGTGCATTTGAAAGAAGAACAGGAGCTGAAAAAAAGGGTGTGGGAGGGGATTGGCAGAGAGATTAATACATCACTGGAGGGTTCGGCTTGACCTGCTCTCTCTTATGCATTCTCCAGAGTCTGCTGTCATGGACAGCATCTGTCATCGTTTCACAAATCAGGCCATGATGATATTTCTATGTTTATAGTCTTGTCAAAGAATATTTACTTCCACACTAGTATACACAGCAACTTTTATTCTTTATATTTGGTGCAGCGCTTCCATATGGATTACTACATTATCTGGATTTAATTATATATGAACATACAAATTTTTTATAAATATAAAAAGTCATCGCACAGCTGTCGTTTAAGCGAAATCTCAGAAATTTCAAACCTTCTCAGGATGTTTTATGTAACATAGAGGTGATTAGATTGCAGCTTTATAAGCAGTTGCTGGTCCACTTATAGAAAAAACGCCATGCAAGCTTTTAATTATAATATTTAATTTAATATTTAATTTCATTATAACATTTAACGATAATATGAAATGATATGATAATTACATGTATAGTATAGTGTTTAATATATAAATAAGTTTTTCTTTTTCTATTTGAGCAAATGGGAATGCAAAAAATATATTTGTGGTACCATCCCATTCACTGCTATTTAAGTTTACCCAACTATGATGACTTCCGCTGTGGAGAAACCTGGAAACGTGAAAAGGGTCCATTGAGCCAACATTAACTGTATAATTCCAGTTGACGTAAATGAACAGTACCCTTAAGTTATTTGAACTCTCTGAACTTTTTAAGAATGCTACCTTCCATGCCATTATATATTTAAACCTTCCCCTATATAATATATATTGTAATGTTCTTTGTTTCCTGGCCCGGTAGCAATACAAGGTCTTAAAATAAAATTTTATACAGCATCACACAATCATACCAGGTACAGTTATTTAAGTTTATTTATGCACAATACCAATTATTACATTTTGCAAAATAACATGTTAAAATAGCATGTTCATTTTTGGATGGCTCTCACTAAATACACTATAATGTTGATATACTGTACAGTTGAGTCCAAAACTTTGAAAATCCGGTATTTTACATACAATTTAGAGCTGGAAATTTAGGATTGTGATGTATAACCCTAACCCTATATAATATTTTATTTAACAAAGACACATTAAATTGATCTAAAGTGACTGTAAAGACAGTAAAGACGTTTATATTTGTCACATTATGTTGTATATGTATTACAGGTTAACTTTGATAATAATAAAAATAGTTCCTTGCGCAGAATGTACAATAGCACATAAGAAAGAACCTATTGGATTGATTTATAAAGGATCATGTGACACCGAAGACTAGTAATGGCTGCTGGACAGCATAATGCAAATCACACTCCATTGTGAGCAGCAAATATTCTTGAAATTGTATCTTTACTCTACTGTACCCCTCCATCTTTTTTTCAAGGTCCAAGATTTGACAAATATACTTATCAATAGACAAATCCACGATCAACAAAGTACAAAGAAATATGCAGCAGGTTTAGTTTGCTGTTTGTAAGGTGTATATAAATGCATTGGGCTTTTGATATGAAAATGCTAACATTTGGTAACTACGCTCCCCAACAATGCTCACAGCGCACTATTCAATTTCGGCTGCTATTGAAGGGGCTCGCTTGCACTAAAAAAGGACTAGATGCAGTCCGCGTTTCTCTTTGTGACAGTTGTGAATCCACCTGTGGGTGTTTCCACATCCCTTCCTGTGGGTCATTGATCAGAAGGAATAATTCCCCGCAGGCTGGAGTAACTCATTAACGGTCCTCCCTCGATCTCTCTCCCATCAGGAAAGCCGAGATGGAGCAGAAGAGGAAACAGGAGGAAGAGGAGAGAAAGAAAAGAGAAGAGGAAGAGCGAGTCATGCAGGTGTGTATGTGTATACGTGCTCCCTCTGTGTATTGATTCCCCTCCTCCGCTGACTCCTTCGGCAAACCAAATGCCCACTCCGTCTCATGCTGGCATGTTCAGAGCTGGCCGGGACTGGCTGTTCTGCAGGCATAATCATGACTGTATTGAGCTGCCACAGCGGCCTGTGGGTTTATTCATCAACCTCTGCCTACCTCCTGGGGCTGGATTATGCTGTGTCTGCAGAGAGAAAGTCCTATGTCCCCTCTCTCCTGATGGTGATGCTGTGTTTGGGGGCTTGGCTGACTTCCCTTCTGCCTCTCCTTCTAGATGTTTCACCCTGCAGAGACGCTTTGTCCCCATGCTGCCCCGAAACCTGTTGCATATTCTTCACAGGCTTCTGTGCTCTATTCTGTTCTGTTCTGTTCCTGTTTTATTCTATTCTAATCTGTTCTGTTCTGTTCCATTCCGTTCTGTTCCCGTTTTAATCTGATTCTGTCCTGAATCCTGGGTCTTTACAAATTCAGTTTGTCTTCTATTAACTCTATTCTATTTTTTAAATACTCTATTATTTCTTAAAACATATATAGTATATTCTATTGCATAAATGCATCTGGTTCAATCCATTTTCAATCGACTATTTGATTTTAAAAGATCCAAGTAAATTAGCTGTTGTTCAGATTCTTTTCTGTTCTGAGGGTTCTCACAAATAAATTTTTTCTTGTGACATTTTCACTTTTATTATTTATTCAAACATCCTAGGGATAAATCCTGTTCTATCTATTTTCAAGCTACAGTTTTTAATTGAAATGTTCTGTTGTTTAATTAAAATTCACAAATTTTCCAATTAAATTTTTCTTCTTTGCCAGTTCTTCTTTTTTCAACGCTCTATTATTTATTAAAGCATTCTATTCTATGCTGTTGTAGGAATAAATCCGGTTCAGTCCCTTTTCAAGATATCATTTTATAATTAAACCTTCTGTTGTTTTATTAAATTTCACTATTTTATTCTTATTCTGTTGTTCTGAGGGTCCTTACAAGTTCTATTTTACTTCTTTGCTAATTCTATTTTTTTAAATTCTAGAACTCTACTATCTATTCTATTCTATTCCTTCTGTGCTATTTTGTTGAGATGAACTAACAATAAACAATACTTGTGAAGTATTTTATTATATTAGTTAATGTTTCAACATTTACTAATACATTTTTTAAAAATGAGTTGCATGTTAACATATTTAACAATAACTATAATGCATTCTAAACGCACATGAATGGACAATTATTTTATCAACTACAATTAAGAAAAATGTTAGAAAAATCTACGAATGTTAGTTGATGTTAGATAAAACACAAACTAATGTTAACAAATAAGCCCTTACAAAATTCCTTTCATGCCATTTCTATTCAGTTTTATTCTGTTCTATATTGTGCCAAGTCTTTCTCTCTTTCTCTCCCCTTTATACAGTATAACAATTATCAATGTTTATTCTATCACTTTGCCTTGAAAGTACAATTGTTTCTGTTAACTTAAAAAATATCTTGGGAGTCCTTGAATGAATTGAAGACCTTTGTGAAAGAAAACATTTGCAATTCACTCAAAGACTGTTGTCACACTGTTTATAAAATCTTTATCACTGTTATTTTCAGCCATAATTCATCACTCTGTTTTTCACCAAGTCTCTCCTGCTTTTAGCAGTTTGATTCATAGCTCAGATTTATCATGACCAGTGTGTGCTGTGGCCCTCCCTCTCTCTCTCTCTCTCTCTCTCTCTCTATATGTTTTTGTATATATGGGTATTCAACCTCAGATGCCTTGCTTTTTCCTCCTATCAGAATAGCGCCTGCATCATTCTTCTTTCTGTCTGAGGTTCTCTGTCTGAAAATGTTCCATCTAAGCTTTTCTCTTCAATCACTCCTTTGCTTAGTTTTGACCTATGCGTTTGGACCACGCTGCTTGGACTCCGTCCCAGACTGTCCTCGCACATCTAAATTCATGCTGTTCATTTCATTTGTTTTTATTCTTTTTCCTTTTTTCATTTAGCACAGTCTAGACATAGAATCCCAAGCTGGCTGGCTGCAGTACAGCCTCAATTATACACCTAATCAGACTTTAGCACACAGCAGGAGCGTAATGGCTTAATATCCTTTCAGTGGGCAGTGCTATAGATGGGTTACAGTGCGTCTGGGGCAGGGCCGACCCTCTAATCTCTCTTCCCTCAGATGTACCAGACGCCAGAGGATGGGGAGATTGAGTGAATTCTGTAGCCTGCCTTAAACAGCATCATGGTGATTGCGCAGAGAAATGTTAAGAGCTGCCGCAACCTTCCTTAAAGTCAGCAAATCAGGTGTTAGCAGGTATAGGCTTTTAAATTGGACTTGCTTTTTTCGGAAAACCGATCAAAATATTCTTCATCTGGCACTCGTAGGTATATCAACATTTTCCTCCAATCAAATGCTCTCCAGATTGAGAGTGTCCTCTGACTAACAAGTACCACATTATTTTTCAAGGGTGTGATTTGAACTAAACGCTCCTGGATATTTTAAGGAAAGGGACCAGTCCTGTCCTGAGTTCCTGTTTAAGCAAGAAATGCATCAACACCTTTCCCAGCTAATAACGGTGTGACGT
Source organism: Enteromius radiatus (assembly GCA_032357445.1). NCBI lineage: Eukaryota > Metazoa > Chordata > Actinopteri > Cypriniformes > Cyprinidae > Enteromius > Enteromius radiatus. The sequence goes on along the minus strand of JAUCMS010000031.1, from coordinate 13,422,915 downwards.
TCCCTGACTGTTCATTTAGGCGAGATGAGAACTGGTCCCCTGACTCACTAAGCTCATTTCTCCTCCGTTTCTCTCACCTGATGGAGTTTGGATTTGTCTCTGTCTCAGTTGGGTCTAAAAAAAAAAAAACAACCTGATCTCATAAAATGTGTATCTCTGTGCACTTTTGATTTTTTTATGTGCCTTACTGCACATTTCACAGCAGTTTAAAAGAGAAATATCCACTGAGTGGTGCTAAAACACAGACTCAATACCTGAAACCTGGCACATTTTTATTACGTTAAATATCCAGGCACTCTCGCTAAAAGTTAAGGCTCTATAATGTTGGAAATATGCCCTACACCAAATCCAACCCTAAACTTACCCAATAGTGCTATCAAATGCAAAACTGATATAAAATAAAATTCATTTGTTGATGCAGCTGTGAAATTTCAACTTCCTTTATGCAGATTTGAACTGTTTTGTTCGAACCGGAGCGCCTTGCCTCTCAAGTACATCTCTTTACTCCGTGAGCTACCGAACAACCTACCATCTGTGAAAACGCATAGATATGAAGCTGGATATGTGTGATGCTAACGTTCAAAAGCAACAGTTTTCAAATATCCCAGCATATTAATATTGTAAGTCATAACATTATATATTTCTAGTATTTCGTGTCTCCCTAAAAAGTGCACCAAAGGACATTAATACCATGAGACCAGGTAGAAAAAAACAGTTAGTATTCAGTAATGCCATCGATTTGACAGAACTGATACTGTCAGTTGAGAGCAAAACTTGAACAGAATTGTGCTGAATACTCTCCTGTATAGCTCATAATTCATGAATTGTTTAAAATCTATGCTGTTATTGAAATGAAATGAATAACACATTGAACTGACTTAAAGGGATAGTTCACCCAAATATATCTTTCTTATGATAGTCCACTTTAGACATTCTACTAACAGTAAGTAACTACAATGTAAACTAGCAATCTTTAAAGTACTATTAGACTGTCTGATTAATATCTTTATATTGATGGGTCCACAGCATACAACATACTGACTATGAGAAACTTTGCAAGTATATGTCAACTTATTCTACTAACCCTAAAGCTACCCTAACAGTAATCTGAGAGTTAGTAGACATTTAGTTGCAAATTAATGAGAATTACTTGACATATAGTTGACATGTAGTTACAAAGTTACTTATAGTTAGTAGAATGTCTAGTTGACTGTTGTTTGGAACAACATTAAGGGGTGAATGAAGCTGAATAACAACATTATTGTCATCAGTTGAGGTTCTTATCGCCAATTGAATATTTTCATAATTAATTTACCCAGTTTTTGAGCTTAACGTATGCAACATTTAACTAAGTGGAGCTGAATAATTGTCTTGCTACAGCTACAGAATTGTAGAAGTTTGCATCATTGATTCTGTATATTTCTTGTTGAATACTGTGAAGCTGTTTGACAGTGCATGAACTGCACCTGTCAAACCACTAAATGGGGTCCAGGCTGGGTTTTACTGGTAAGTTCTGGATTGGTGCTGATCTAGCTAGCTGCTCACCAACAACTTTTAGCAAATCAACTAGGATTTTTGAATTTTAGATTTTTGTTGTGAAAGTGTTCCACAAAGGAGGTTTTGCTTGAGGACACCAGCAAACAAGCATCCAAAAGTCTGTTCTTTTTTAACAGGGATGGTGTCAGACTCATTGGAATTCTTCTTTGGCCCACCTCAGTTCAATGCTCTGAGCTGAAATATGTGGTCATTACTGTCGGCACCCCTGCCGGCACCCATTTGTATGCTTGTGTCTCTGTGTGTTTCCATCCAATTGGAACTGAAAGAAGGCACAGGTGTGGCAAACGCCGAAGGTGTTGAGATCGAATGTGAGTGTGTTATTGATTTGTGGGAATGTATGTTCGTTCCAGGCCGAACTTGACATGCAGCTGGCATTGGAGCGGGAGGAAGAAACTCAGAGACAGACTATATTGGAGCAGGAGAGGAGGGACAGAGAGCTGGCCATGAGGATCGCTCAGAGCGAAGCAGAACTCATCCAGGATGAAGCTCAAATGGACCCCAGCTTGCGCAGGTACATACACCATAATAAAATAATAAAGTCGACATCTCAAACAGCGTCACCAGGTAAAAACAAACAAAGGAAGACTCCACGCCGAGTTGTGCCCTGGTTACCATTCATAAAACGCACATAAACCCCAGATATTTTCATATAGAGATTTCCATCTGAAAAGCCCCTGTATGGTTTCGAGCGGCGACAGAACAACAAACAAAGAACAAGGTTCTGCCAGACAGCGTTACATAAATGCCATGAATCATTTTTACTGCGGCCAACTCGTGTGTCTACAAAAGCAGGTAAACAGAAACACGAGACGCCTGTGGTGCAGCACCAAGAGTCATATTTCATTTAGTTAATGGAAGTGGACAAAGAAGTGTCGCCTGTTCCTAGTTTATGTATAATAAAATAAAAGGCTGTTCTGCTGTTATTACATGTGCTAACTGGGTGCTGAGAAGAACGTGTTGTCATCCAAACCTCTTTTCTTTGTGCTTCCTCTCCCCTCCAGTGACGGTACCACAGGTGTTTGGTTCTTCACAGAGATGTAAGGGCTAGAGCAGGCCTCTTCTTTTTTTTCTCCTAATTTTCCACTTCACTCGGTCTAAACACACTCACCCACAATCACGTCCTGTCCTCCTAATCTCACCACAACCTAGATAGAGGATTACTCATAGAAAGTCACAGTAAACAATGGGCTAATTCTTAGTTTTGATATTAACCTAAATACCTTATAAAGTACTTGAATAAATTCTTTTCTGAGTTCTTGGATTGAATATAGAGACTTAGCATTTGGTTATAGTTGTAGATTTGTGTTTTCCAACAGAAATGGAGCATGAACCAATGAAATCATGGACACATCACTTGAGTATTGAAGTCTGTTTTGTTGTTGTTGTTTTTTTTTTTTATCAATTATAGTTCTATTCAAATAATTCTTCATACTTCAAACAATCCTACAACACTAAATATTATCAGTTAATCATACTTTAATCACATCCAAAAAATGAAAGTTTGTTTTTACATGTTTGTGTACTATGTAAATTTATACATATATGTTTAAGAAACATATGTAACGTATATTTATATATAATATAAATCATATACTGTATACAGTGTGTACTGTATATACTGTGCATATATATAATGCAAAGAACACACATATTATGTTAATGTATATTTCAGATGTGATTAATCTAATTGCAATCAATTGATTTGACGTCACTACTAAATATTAATATTTGGCATTTAATATTAATATACAATACTATACTTTTTTGGCTTGACAAATGATTAAAAGAGGCACAGAAATACCATAAATGTGCACTAAATGAAGGATCCAAGTCAAATCTATGGATTAGATCATCATAAAGCACTCTTTAAGTATAAAAACACTTGTTGTGGTAGCATTTTTTTTTGCGCTCAAGCACTACTCATGTTTTCCTCAGAAAATGTTAACATTTGGCCGTGGGTTGGTAAAAAAAAAATAAAAATCTTTTAGGAGTCTTTTTATAAGTGTTGTTCCATTTGGGTCTTATTTCCTTTTTCACTTTGTTAGGAGCTGAACAACCCTATTTCCATTTATTTATGTTGCCTCAAAATATATATTGGATTTATGCATGTCTCAAGCTCTCAGCATGAACATTTTCGACTCTGGATGATGGTACTTGAGAAAGAAACTCAGCTTTGCATTTTAGTGTTTGAGGGTTCCTTTAAAAGGAATGCAAACTTTGTTGTTTGTGTTTACGATCCACCTCCTTGCGCTGTAATCTGGAGTCTGTTTCAATTAGCTTACAACAGAGGAAAATTTGTCACAATAAACTATCAGCCTGTTTGGTCTTCTTTGCACATCACTTAGGAAATGCCCCATATAGCTGTTTACCAGTGCTGTGGAGTCATTAACCAGAAGCAGTGGTGTTTCTAACCAGTGTTGTTTTTGACTACCATCTTAGATTTAGTCTTAGTCTTTTGGACTAAAATGCTTATTAGTTTTAGTCAAATTTTAGTCACTTCTATATGTGATAGTTTTAGTCCAGTTTTAGTCGACAATAACTCAAAAAGGTTTTAGTCTAGTTTTAGTCAAAAAAAAAAAAAAAATAATAAGTGTAGTCTTTGTTAAGTTACAAGTGTTATATTAACAGCACTTGTAACTTACCTCTGAAAAAATATCCGCCTACTTTGTGGCCACATTTGTTTCCGTCTTCCTTCACAATACACTAGGGGTGTAACGGTTCACAAAAATCACGGTTCAGTTCAATACGATACAGTGGTGTCACGGTTCGGTATGTTTTCGATACAGCAAAAATAAAAAAAAATTTCACATTTTTATTTATTAAAACTTGAAAGTATAATCTTTCTTTTAATTTGAACAACAATGGAGCTATACTTCACATATCTTCTGGAGTTTCTTCTAAGCAGCAAATAAAGAAGTGTTTTGGAAAAGTCCGCCTTGGATGGTATTTATTGATTAAGTAAAACTTAATAAAAAGGGGTCAATCACATGCAGCGCGTTTTGTGTGCGCAAGCCCTTTTTTTTTTAACAGCAGCGCAGTTTAAAATCCAAAGCAGAAATGATTTTGTAACTGACAGCGGCTTCATGGTTGCTTGGTAACCGCAGACGCTACAGAAGCGTGAGCGCCCAAGAGCAAATTGGTGGAGGAAGTGATGCGCCTCGCGTTTTTAGACGCTTCATGAGAACGTACCCTTAAGAGAGTGTTACATTTAATGCTAAAAAAATGTAAGCATTTTTTTAGCATTAAATGCGCGTTTGTGACCACCGAGCCCCTGTGTTGAAACTGCCGCCATTGTGGTCCATTGTTTGTGATGAGTGACAACAGTGTGACGTGTTGAGCACGTTGTGCACTGCATGCCAGGTGATGGGCGTGACCAAACAAGGATAGAATGCAGCAACAGATACTTTTTAGGTTTTAATTGACACGCACAATAAGCAGAAATGTCATGCATTTTAGACAGACCACCCACTAACATTTTCGTCCATTCTCGTCTCAACAAAAACTCACACAAGTCTCGTCATGTTTTAGTCATCAAAGAGCAGTGTTTATCTTGTTATTGTCATGAAAAAAGTGGCATCAACGAAATTATTTCGTCATCGTTGACGAAAACAACACTGCTTCTAACTCTACCTATATTTTAATAGTAATAATTCTAAAGGGTTGGTATGTACAGCTCTTTTGCAGAATATATATATATATATATATATATATATATATAGTTCAGTACTTTTTGTTATAGTTTGTAATGTAGTAATTACTTTTTTGAATGCTTGCTCAACTGTAGTTTAACTGCTTTTAGTTATGAGCAGCTTTCCCTTCACTAGTGTTGACATTTCATTTCTTGTCCCTATGTGTGTTTGTGTTAGCACTCCGCTTACACCTGTATGAGTGGGTTAATCAGCAGGGTTGCTGGTTCAGTGACTTCTCTCGCAGGGTCTCTGTTAAGCAGCTTTGCTCTTCACAGCTGTCAAAGTCGACAGAGTGTCCCTACATCCAGTGTCACCATGTTCAGCCATGCAAGAGCTCCTCCCAGACACACACTCACCGCTCACACTGACAACCCTCCGTCTCTTCTGGGACTCCTGTCACTGCTTTTATATGAGAAAGTTTGCTTTAAGGCTGTAGGGTGACATCATCACTTTATGACTTTAAATCTCAGCCTCAGGTTCTGGAATAATTGTCTTCTGTGGAAATGATTTGGCTCGGGAGATTGCAGGTCTTTCTTAAGTAGGATGGGAATTAAGAGCTTGTTATTGAAGTCACCTAATCAAACAACAATCTCTCATCATTATTATTCCTCATACCATTATACTTGGGGTTAGACAGATCAGGTTGTGGAAAAAAATAAAAAATAAAATAAATCTCGTAGGTTTACCCAGAACACCCCAGTATCAAACGCCCAGCAAGTACCTAGTATGACCCTTGAAACATGGTAATGAAATTTTACCTAGAAGCTTGTTTTAAACTCTGAATATTGTAGCAAACACACAATTCCCTGGAAACCCTCAACCTGTTTTGCACAGGCAAGCACTATCTTTTTTTTAAACAAATGTTGTTTGAATCTATTAAAATGGTTGAAAATTTCTCTCCTGATGCACCAGTTCAGCTTCAGTGAAGCTTCACATCTAAAATGTTTTCTCATTATATTGGATTTACATTGAATTGCTATTTTCAATTGCCCATTTTCGAAACCGCTACGTTTGTGTTTGTTTGGTCAGTTTAAATAGCAAACTCTTTAATTCCTATTTAAAAAAAGACTAACTGGCCCCACTTTATATAAAGTGGCCATAACTATAAGGTACTTGCATCAGAAAATAAGTACTTTTTGTGTTCATGTTGTATTGCAAAACACTTTTGATGCTATTGAGGTGGGATACGGATAAGGTTAGGGACAGGTTTGGTGATATGGGTAGGTTTAAGGGTGGGTTAAGGTGTAAGGAATGGGTCAACAGTGTAATTGTATATGTACAGAAATTAATTACAGATGAAATTACATGCAAGTATTGTAAAGTAGATGTACAATGTAATAACATGTTTTGTTCCAAATGATTATTTTAAACGTAAATACATAGTAGTTAAGGCTACTTAATTTAAAGCTAATTTGACTCTGACATTGGTATCACTAGATGTATATTGCAGTCATTGTTTACTTTATTTTTCAACCTGAAACTATATGAAAAACCTTCATGCTAATACTGTAGTTGTGATCATGTAGTACCCAAGTCTAGACATTTTGTATTTATTAGTGCCATTAGAATAAGAATCAGGCCGGTTATGGTTTTGCCATCACCCCACAGACTCCTCACAAGCCTTTTTAATCTTTAGTAAAGAAGACAATCCCTGCTCTGATTGGCTTAGAGCTCCCTTCACCGTGGGAGTCAAGATTGCAAAAACCCTCACAGAGCTCACATGCGGCCTCTCCCTCACTCACCATTAACCATCGTTAACCGCCATTAACCGCCCTCACTGTTGCGGCTCAGTGTTGCCAAGGCTGCATCTAATTTGCTCAGTGAGGTGTTAATTTGGCATGATCCGTGCTATTTCCATGTCATTACAAGTTTCAGAGAGAATGTATCTCCACGTAAGCAGAAGGCCAATTAATCATCTGATTGTGCTGTGGCCTAGGGAACGTTTAGCAGCTGGTAACATGAGGTTAGGAGATAGATCAGAACTTTTGCCTATGGAGAAATATGAAGCTAGGAAAAACTCAAAATTGCTGCTCCTCTGTGCAATTTCAGGGGCGCGCAGGTGCAGGCCAACAAGGTGGCAGCTGGGGTGAAGAAGTACGACCTGAGCAAGTGGAAGTACGCTGAGCTGCGAGACGCCATCAACACTTCCTGTGGTAAGAGCAATCAGCCCCCTCGATCCGATCGCAGAACTTCCTGCTCACTTAAAGCTGTTCATGTCAAAAAAAACATGTCATTTTGGAGATTGGTGACTGATGTGTAATATTTTTTAAGATTGAGGGACTAGCATGTAATATTTTACAGATGGAAAACTAGCATCATGGAGATTGCGACTGCGCAGCTTTTCGGAGTGACTGATTTTGTAGCTTGCTCTCATTCCATAATTTATTTATTAGTTCATATGGTGTCTTTTTACTTGCAGGTTGGTTGGTCCATCCATCTGTCATGATTGGTCATAATTTTCAGTAGTCTCTTGACTCAAACAAAAAATCAGATGCTTGGCAGAATGTTCTAGCTGCTCCTTTGCACAAAACAATACAGTGGGCCATAAGGACCACCATAAATGTTCTCGTGGACTATTATTACTACTATATTATTGCTACTATAATTTTTATATTTTTGGAAAATATTTTGATGCTATTCATTAAAACCCTTTGCCATAGCTGCTCTTTGTTGTCATGAATATTCAAAGCTTAAATATGCACATTGACTAAAGAGATCTGAGGATTTGCCTGAGGGCATTACTCAAAGCCAGAGCTATCATATAGCTTTAGAAGACTTGAATAATAACCATAGTGAATATAGTGCTAAATCCATATGCACTGCTTTTATTGTGGAGCTCTAAAAATACACCATATTATCTATAAATATTCACTTTAATTGTATGGAAAACGGCAGCTATGGCAGGGGTGACCAACCTTGCTCTTGGAAGGCCAATATCCTGAAGAGTTTTGCTCCAATGAGCTCCAACATGCTTTCCTAGAAGTTTTTAGTGAGTCTGAAGACATTGGTTACTTTGATTGAGGTATGTTTAATAAGATTGGAGCCAAAGTCTGCAGAGCAGATGCCCTCCAGGAACATTCTGATAAACATCCAATACATTTTGTATTCCATTCAAGAAAGAAAGTCATACATATGTAGAAAATGTTGCAAATTGGTAACCATTTAAACTAGGAAAACTCACAGTCTTGCTTTAATTGAAAGTAGATAGACTTTCGAACAGTTGTTCCACGTTCATGTTCAGCATGTGCCTGAACACTTAAAATGAAAGGTCACGGGAAACTCTGCTTGTTATCTCTCACCCTTGTAGATATAGAGTTGCTGGCAGCGTGCCGAGAAGAATTTCATCGTCGTCTGAAGGTGTACCACGCCTGGAAATCAAAGAACAAGAAGCGAAATACAGACACAGAGATGAGGGCTCCCAAATCGGTCACTGATTATGGTAAGATATGACCTGTTTCCCCCAAGAGAATAGCCTGCATACAAATCATCACAAAGTCGTGTGTAGCTGATGATTTCATTTGTAATGGCAAAAGGTGATTCAGCATATTTTTTATTCTGGAAAGATACTTATCTGACGTTCTTTTTTTTTTATGCGAATTTGTGTGTGTCGCGGGAGTTTCTCGAGGTTGAATGTGTGCTTTTTGTTTGTTGTTCGTTTCAAGAACCTCCCGGTGCATTTTGTGATTAGCGTTAGCATTGTCATGCACATAATGCAGACAGCTAAAAGCACATCTAAAGGCACTCAGTGCCGTTTCAAGGAAATCAAACATCTCGCTGATTTTTCCCACTTGAAAGGCACGTCACAGTGTTTGGTTGCTGAAGACTTTAGTGCTTTTAAGTGTTTGCTCGTGCAGAACAAACAGGAGATTTAGAGTTCCGTGACCTGCAGGTCCTCTTCAAACTCTCCGGCTCTCTTGTTGTGAAATCCTCAGATGTGTCTTACCTTCAAACAGTGCAGTCTTTGTATCAGGTGCATGGGGCTTATGCTGCTTCTCTCTGAGAGATGAAATCAGGCTTCTGGCTTTACAAAGTCAATATTGAAGTGCTGAGAACTTCTCAGAGAACTTTCTTGACATTATGCCGACCTCCGAAGCCGTTTGATCTATAGGAATGACGGATTTAAAATGCGTACTTCCTTTTATCATGTCATTTATGTCTGGGGTAATATATTTTTATGAGCACGAATAGATTGTTTGATGTAGAGATTTTAATTTGAACAAATGCTACTTTGGTGCTTTACCATTTGGGGAACACACATGAATGGTACAAGTCTGTTGAAAAGGGATGTGAAGAGTCACATGTTTAAGCGCCCCTCTTTTGATTTGGTTTGTTCCCAGTTTGTTTTCTTATAATATGCATTTAAATTTACCTTATTTCTCAACGACTCTCAAACTGTTAGTTAGAGGAATTATCTGTCCAACTCAGCCCCCTCCTTTGCATGAGGCTGCTCAGCTCTGATTGGTCCAGTGAGCCAGTCTGTTTGATGATTGGTCTACTGCGTACAGCGCATGGTGGAAATGAAATGTAGTAAAGAGCCAAACAATAAATGGTATATGCATTAGCAGAGCACAGGCATGGAGAACTGATCAATCACTGCTATTTGTAAAGCAATGTATTGTTTAATCCCAAATAATAAGAATGATGATGACAGACATTCTACATTAATTAACACATTTTTAGACAATAGCGGGCCCACAGCAGAACTGTAATGCCAGATAGCGGAAGACCTACACAATACATTTTGCATGCTCAAAAGAAAATGAAAGAAACAATTATTAATCATACTGTAGATAGAGGTTGTGATTTGGAGGTGTAAACTGGTCTTAAAAAAACTGGGCACTTTCAAGCACAACCAGTTTACAAATATCATGTTGAACTTGCAGATGGGAACACAGCAAAATTTTGGGATTATACTGCTATGGTATAATTTAACCATCGATTCTTCACAGCCTCATCTTTTGGAAGTAAAAATAAACCAAATTCAGTTTCACAGAGTGCAGCACAGCTTCTTCTCATTGTTATCCACATGAATGAGGGGGGGGGGGGGGTTCAAGTTTTGTGACCTTCATGAAAATGGGGTTCCCATTTTAGAGTCGACTCTTTCTTTTAAGAGACAATAACTTTATTTATGATGCACTTTCAGCTGTACAACTTTACATTCACATATAGCTACGTTGCACTCTAAAATCTTTAATCTGACATGAGAAGCACTGTTAACTCGCTTCACTTGTGAATGCTACCTCAGCAGCTGTTTATGAGCACTGTTTATTCATATTAAACATTTAAGCTAAACGTTTTCAAACCTACAGTCTCCATGCTCACAGTGTCCCAAACACACACAAAAATATAAAAAATAATTATATATATATATTTAGATTTACATGTTAATATATATGTTAAATGTTTAAATTTTTTTGGGTAGTATTCTATCACATTGTAAATGTATATTAGCACATTTTGTTGTTTCTCATGGTATCGAGAGTTTGGACACTTAAGCATGTAGGGACACATTAAATGAGCAGGACCTGAAATAAGATGACATAAGTTATAGAGACTGCAGTAAGATATGCAACCTGGTCTTCAATGGAGAACTTGAAAGGAAAAGCATCTTCGAGATGTGGTGCTAAATTTCAACTTTGTACCTTGGAAACCTATTGGACCGGTTTCATAGACAGGGCTTAGCCTAAACCAGGATTAAGCGATAGCTCAATTAGGACATTTAAGTAATGTTCATTCACATGCCTGAGAAAAAAGCATTAGTGGTGTGTATCTTAAAACAAAACAAAGGCACTGACATGAGTAGTCAGTGCAAGTTTCGTTCAGTTGAAACAGCTCAGATTTACATTTAGTCTAGGACTAGGCTTAAGAATTGTCTTTGAAACTGGGGGATTATCGACCTTTCATTTTTAGGAACCGTTCAGTTTCAGTTTCTCCCAGAGTGGTCCATCCAAGAACCAAAACTTTGTGGTGGGCAAGGGGTAATAAAGACTTGGGGGTGAGCATTTGAGTTGGACCTAGAAGTCTGCACTCTACCGTATTGCAACTTTTGATTGCTAAGTGTGGGAGGGAAGTGTGTGTGTGTTGGGTGGGGGGGGGGGGGGATAATAGGAAAAAATAAACTATGGCACCGTAGCGGAACAGAATCTTACAGGAGAGGAACTGAAATTTCAAGTAGATCTCTACCTGCTGGTTTTTGTGAGTGGGACAAAATGTGAAAGTCATGGGTGGGATGAATTACAAATTTGTTTTCCTTGAGTGAAAGAGACAGAACTCCATAGAAATCAGTCCCATGTAGAACTCTAGGTGGATCTCCCGGAACAACCACAAACACTTTAGCAATTCAATTGCAACCCACCCATGTGCCCTATAGTTATGGCAGCAAGTTTTAATTGGACAAACACCACTATCAGATTTTTTTTAGAAAGTTTTGTTACTGTTGTAATTTTCTCTCATATTTCTTCAGCCCAACAGAACCCTGCTCCACCCGTCCCAGCCCGGCAGCAAGAGATCGCGATGAACCGACAGCAACGTTACTTCCGCATTCCCTTCATACGACCCGCAGACCAGTACAAAGACCCCCAGAACAAGAAAAAAGGCTGGTGGTACGCTCACTTTGATGGGCCCTGGATCGCCAGGCAGATGGAGCTTCATCCAGACAAGCAGCCGATTCTCTTGGTAGCAGGTACCAAAAGCCTTTTTCAGCACTACCTAATGTTTCGATAAGATAAAACAATAATTTTCCCCTACTGTGAACAATGAATAGAAGTAGGATTTGAAAGATAAAGCAGTTGAAACCGTTACTGGAAAACAGTCTTATCTGCGGATGTGGGGTGTGTGCTCAGGCATAGCGTGATGTCTTTTATCCTTTGCTGTACCCAGGTAAGGACGACATGGAGATGTGTGAGCTGAGTCTGGAGGAGACCGGGCTCACACGAAAACGCGGAGCGGAGATCCTCCCGCGGCAGTTTGAGGAGATCTGGGAGCGCTGCGGCGGAATCCAGTACCTGAGGAACGCCATTGAAAGCAAGCAGGCCCGACCCACTTACGCGACCGCCATGCTCCAGAACCTTCTCAAGTGAACATCCACCATTTCACCGTGTCCACTCTCGGTTTACATTATCTATGCACGTGTAGATGTAGACGATAAAGGAGGGTAGCTAAAACAAAGGGATGCACAACTCTAGTGGAAGCAGTTGCTGTCTAATTTACTTTTTGTTTGTAGTTTGTCCTTCATTTTGCTGTGAACTTAGAAACCAGTCTTTATACAAAATCTCACACTTGCTTGAACCTGTTGTTCAGAGATGCCTTAAGATTTTCAGGCCTAATTCATATTTCCAAGGGATTTTATTGAAATATCATGTAAACCTGCTCATGAATCTAAAATCTTTCTAAAATGACATATTTCCATGAAACTCTTCAGTCACATTACTTGTAAAGGTGAGGTGTGTTATTCGGTGGGTGTTAAAACGCGACATTGTAAGTCATTCTCCTAAAAATGGTGTTTTAAAAATCTCTGTTCATGTGAGCATCCCGACCAGCCCAAGCAAATTTGGCTTAGCCAATGGCATGGTAATGGAGGGGCAGGACTATGACAAAAAATTAGTGCTGTCAAACAATTATTTGCGATTATTAGCATCCAAAATAAGTTTTTTTTTTTTTACATAATATGTGTGTATATTTATTATGTGTATGTACAAATATATTTTGAAAATATTTAATGTATTTACATGTCTATATTTATACAATTTATATTATTAGATAAATACATTTAATTTACAAATATAAAATTTTTCTTAAATGTTTACATATATGTGTGTTTATATACACATAATAAATATACTCAGTACACACACATCTATTATGTAAACAAATATGATTATTTGGGACCCAATTAATCGTGATTAATTGTTTGACAGCACTACAAAAAAAAAGAACTTTTATCGCAGTTCATAAGCTAGCGGTGCAGAAATGACACACCAACTTTTAAAATAAAATTATCCTAAGACTTGAATGGTCATTATTGTGGAGAAACATTTAATATTTAAGTACGTTGAATAACTAGTCAAAGTATCCTTAATCTAATCAGATGATGGTGGTATAAGCTAATGAGGATCGTGCACTGGAATACATTAGATTGTAATATTTCGTCTTACCTTTTTAAATGTGGTAATAACAGCAGTGTGGTTTCCAAGCAATACACCATCAGCAATTGCCTTTACATATATTTAATATTGAATTGTATAGATTTAAACGCAGCTTTAGTTTATAAAAAAAGATAGTCACTCCTGTCATGCATGGTTTTGCTCAGCAATTTTATACTTAAATCAAGGGCATATTCATTTCTGTTCAGTGAACTGATAATGGCACCTTTGTTAATGATTTGCTGTGAATTCTGTCGGTGTGTGTGGTAGCTTTCTCATTTTTACATTTATTTATGTACCAGACATTACGTTTAAATGAGCTTGTGCTCTGGAGTGTCTCGTTATGCACTTCTTTGGCCCTCTCTTATCTCATTTGGTTGTAATAACTGCCTGAAGAACAGAAGTAATGGAAACAGCAATGACATTCTTAACATCCTGCAAACTTGGCACAGACCAAATTGCTGCATTTGATCCATTTGCTGTCATTATGCAGACTTTGTTTATTCCTATGCTAATGTTTTTCTCCATTGAGCCCTTTCCAAATGAAATGGTGTCATCTTAAACTACCAGTTTCTGCATAATATAATTTGTTCATTATTTGTTTCTTGTCTGTCAGTTTACCTTTGATGTGTCTGGGTTAAATATACTCTGATTTTCCTATTTTTGACTGGCCCCTGTTGCTCTGATCACTTTGCTAGACCAAAATAAACACATTCCATATTATATCTGGGTTATGTTTAAGTTTTTTTTGAGTCTTAGCCTGACTATTATCATGAACGATTCATCATTGCACATGAACATTTAAAAACACATGACTATAATTATTTACTTCATCTGCAGATGAAAGACACATTAATGTAGAAACAAAGAAACCATGACCACATGTCTGTATTTTTGTCTTTTTTGTTCCCATTAGGAGTTACAGAAGTACTTTACATTCATTTTCTTTGTTTGGGAGACTGAGGATAGACTAGAAGAGATGACTAGAATCTATTTTCTATTTAAGATACAACCCAGTGTATCAATTTGTAAATAAATGCCTCATTGTGAGGGAGGAAACAAACCTTTGAGAAGGGTTCAAAGCATCCAACATGTTACATGTCTCATATAAAGTTTACTTTTTTTTTACCGCAGGTACAATTAAAAGTTCAGGATGGATCTAAATCATAAGTCCTCATTCCTGGAGAAATTCCTTCAGTTGTCCAAGAGTTTGCTTATCCTTGAATATAGACTCACCAAGTGTCTACAAGAAACCAGCAGAGTTGACTTGCTTGAATAGCACTGAAGAGCTTTGGTGCCATGCTTATCTTACAAAAAAAAACTGTCTGGACATCATAAAACAGTCACTTCAAAGCTGTCACTATCAGGACTCCTCAAAAAACAGCAAGAAGACCTGCTGGACCTCCGACACGTCTGTAGAAAAAAAATTAAACACAGTATGCACAAAATCATCTACAGCGTAGTAATGAATAAATTACCACAACATATCCTCATGTGACTATAACAAAAATATAAATGAGATTTTTTTTTTAACTCCTCAAGTGACATTGATTTGCCTTTTTTAAAAACAAGGAATATTATTTTAGCTAAATTTTTATTTACTGATTTACTGATGCTTGATGATTTTTAGTAACGTAAACCATTACATTTCACATTTCAGAAAATATAATCCAAATATTTTTGAATACTTTTGACATTGTTAATTGCACTGATGTTGATGTAAAAATACAAAAAGAAAATCTATTTAATTCATTGTTATTAACAATATGAAGTGCATTTAACATTACATCAATGTTTCCCAAACTGGGTATTGTAAGAGAACTGCAAGGAGTTTGGGAGGTTAATTAAAAGCTAATAATTAATTAAATCAGAAAAATGTTAATCAAAATAAACTGTAAAAAAAAAACATAAATTAGAACACATATCTAATTTGTTTACTTCAAATTATTTTAGAAGGGAATTCGAGAGGATCAATAAATCGTGAATAATTTATTGCTCTTATGAATATGTAATCATGTAATAAATAAAAGCAAATCATTTGTTTGATTTAATTTACGGTCTAAACCCGGAGGAATTAAAAGGAGTACGTTATCAGACTAGGCCCATTCGATCAGGATGCCAAGTGCAGATAAAACAAATAAAATCACAAAATAACCACTCGTATTTACGATTTCCTATTCAAAACAGCTAAAAATATTATAATACTATAGCTATAAAATCTAAATAACACTCGTTGCAAATCGGCTATATATCTTTAATACTCGTTTATGCTCCACGAACGTAAAGTACAAAAAAAAAGCTCAAGAAAAAAGCTTTTCTTGAGCTCACCAAGTAGGTTATAACAACTTTGGTAAGTACTAGGCTATGTTGATTCAGTAAACGCGCTGACAGATTCAGTTTATTCAGTGGAGGATTCAATTCAAAGTGGAATTTCATTAACCTTTCAAAGAACGTATTATTAGAACAGAACTGTCGTAAATCTAGTTACACGCACTCTGTTTGTTTTTGCGTTCATTCCAAGCCAGCAAGAAGAAGCGTCCTCTTGTCATTATTTTGTGGTACACCGTGTACCACGTTATAATTAAAAAATGCTTTCGATTTAACCTGCTGGAAAGCCCCCAGCCAGCGTACAGCACGTGCTCCCATAGTGCATTGCGGGTTCCGCTTCAACAGAAAACAAGCGAGACGCGACCGTCAAATGTTAATATGAATATGGATTTGCTTGGAACAGGTAAATGTCAATACGAAATGCACAATTTACACGTATTTGTTTCTTTTCTGCCGAATATGCTATCGATACTGAGCTCATCATCAAACATACTAATGTCAGAATCCAACGTGAACTTCGTTATTGGACCGGAAACACATTACTCAACTCAAGTCACTAATGAATCAGCGCATTAATTTTGAAACACAGCCATTGCCTTCATATTTTATTTTAGCTTATACCTTGTTTATTATTCTATTGTTTACACATCCTTCATACTAATTTACCAATTCCAATGGAGGACCAACATAAAAGAGGATTACTTTCAGGAATAATCAATGTATTATATTAAGTCACACTTCAATAAATAAACATCTCCAGTCAACTCTCATCCTTCCTGACAATGGCAAGTATTTAAGCCTACTAGACCAAATAATGCTGCTTCTGATTTACATGCCAGGATATTTGTGTAATTACTAACTCTTTTTAAGTACATAAATATGTATATCTGCATTTTGAGGTTGTGAAAGAAAAGTGTAATTTTCCGATTTTAAGCAGTGCTGGGAAGGATACAACATTCCCAAAACATGATTTCCTCCTAAATATGATGGTTGACATTTTGATGGGAAAGATTTATCATCTTGACATGATAAATCAGGCTGTCGTGATTATTTACAGTCACTGTTATCATCAAATTGGTTGTTTTTACACCAGCTTACCTTGTTATGTGGTATACACTGATGGAAGTCAACCATTTCTGACATTAACTTTTCTGATCTTCTGGTGTAGAGCTGTCTGGGGATCTGGGAAGGGAATGACACACCATCAATCATGAACAGCTTTAAGTGGAGACAAGTTTTTGCCAAAAAAGGAAGCAAGGTACATTTCTGGCACTCTATGATAATCTAGACTGTCAGTATTTTGAAGAGCAAAACATCTGTTGCTGGGAAAAAAATGACTGATTATTATTCATAATACCATTAGATTAGACAACTACAGATGCACTCGTCTAAATGAGATGCAAAACCCATGCATCCTGTCAATTGTTTTCTGGTATTCTCTTAGGAAAATAATTTCTTAATGGTGCATCCTTGAAGGTCTCAGAATAATGTTTGGCTGAATACGTCGTGTTTCTAACTTGTTTATAGCCCTTTAACTTTCACCCCTAAAAGGAGCTAATGAAAAAAATATTTAACATACCATTAGTACACATCTAATAAATAGTGGCCAGCACTTTTTTTTTTTTAAATTATGTTTTTTATGTAACTCAACCGTCCATGGTAAAAGTCAATTTAAATTCAGAGAAGTGTTTCATGAGATATTTTGCAATAATAAACAATCCTTTAACTTCATTAATATCTTACATTTCTTAAAAAAAATTGCTATACTTACTATATTTAGCCGCAGACGCTACTCCATGTTTTTTACTGAAATGATTTTGGATAATGATGGTAAATAAACATTTGTGCATTTCTCATATATTTTGCTACAGTATATTGCTCTTCTTTAACCCCTACCCTATTCACAACAACATTATGGTTTCATCCCCACTTCGTGATTGCTTGATTGATCCCACTATCTGATAAGTGACCGCTAGAGTTATTTCTTCTGTGTGACCAACTAAAGTTTTGTAAACTGCTGCTATCACATAAAAACTGGAAATACCCAAACTCCTCATGGCAACAGCAGACACAGAGATGGGAAAACACAGCAGTGAAAAAATAGCTCCTTTTGATAGATTTATTCTTTGTCAAAGTACGCTCAACTGTACGGTAGAGATTTCAGTTAAAGGGATATAAGAAAATGCGTTTTTGT
Organism: Enteromius radiatus; assembly: GCA_032357445.1. NCBI lineage: Eukaryota > Metazoa > Chordata > Actinopteri > Cypriniformes > Cyprinidae > Enteromius > Enteromius radiatus. The sequence goes on along the minus strand of JAUCMS010000031.1, from coordinate 13,405,006 downwards.
TTTGAATCTGTTTTATAGCTATTGAATATTTTATATTGCTGTAAAACTGGTGTGTATACTGATGCATGGATTTTGCTGATGTGTATTGTTTCTTCTAGACAAAGAAACACTCAAGAAATAGCTGATTCACCAAAAGCAACATATTTTTGCTGAAGTTTCTGGCTATACAGTCCTGCCCTTTGCATTATTATATTGTCAAAGTTAATTTAGAGTGCATTGCTTTCCTATTCCTTAAGGCAATCTAATGCAATGCCTAAAGTATGAAAGTATTTAAGGTAATCTGATTTTATTCATTCTTTTTTTTTTTTTTTTAGATTGCACATCATTTTTCTGCTACACATATTGCATACAGTGTAGCTAATACAAATCCCAGATTAAATATGCTATAAAAGATGTGCATCTACAGTATAATAATCTATACCCCTCCACAACCTTTTGCTGCTCATTTTTGGTAAATATCCATTTAACTGGTTATTAATGAGATTATTATTGAGCTATTCAGAACAAAATATGTTGCTTTATACATTTTTAATAAAACCGAATAGAAATACTAATGTTCAAAAGTTTGGGCTCAGAACGATTTTGAAAGAAATGAATACTTTTTATTCAACAAGGATGTGTTAAATTGATGAAAAGTGACATTTAGCTTGTAAAAAAATATCTACTGTAGTTCAGGTAAATGCTTTTCATTGTTTTCACAAAAATAATTTTAATTTGGACATTGCAGGAATACAGTTCAAAAGTTTCATATAGTTAAGTTTTTTTTTTTTTGTATTAATATTCAAATATTTCACAATATTACGTTTACCCAATATTACCCAAACGTTTGAACTTTATTTGTATTTGTGATGATGGGGATATTTCAGCTGTTCTCATGATAATAGACTTTGTTCACACTACACACAAATTTAGTTTAGTTTTCAAATATTAAAAAATTAGACCCTATAGAACCCAGATAGGAAACCAAAAAACCAAAACAGATTTTCAATCATTTTTGCAGTCTGAACAAAGCTTACAATAATTGTGACTGTTGTCAATTCAAAGTTACTCATATTAGGAAAAGCTAGTCCATCCTCTCCACAAGATCTCTAACGAAGGACATATGATTTAATGAGAAACGGGTTGATTATGGATGTTAGTAGCGGTTATGACATTGATTTAAAAGGATCATGAAGAATACCATCTTGGCAGTACACTTTACCTCAAAACTAAGCTGTAAACTTTCAAGTGATCGAAATGTGCCTTGGCCTGAGTGTTGTGAGGAGGTTGAGTCAGAGCTCATGGGACAGAGCATGCTTGACACATGTGTTAAGACCCCATCGTCATTCTCAAAAACTGGATTTACTCTCATAGTATTACCAAAAGGAAATGCAGGTTGTGAACGCCTACAATACAAAGGAGATCAGGTCTTAACACCAGCATGATTAATAAGGGTCACCACTGCTGGTCCAAATCTGTGAAGAGAATTCAAATATCTAAATGAAGAGAAAAGGGGACAAAGTAAACCCTGCTTACACAAGACTCATGGTCTTTCTGGTCCGTATACATTTCTTGTTAATGAAAATCAAGATGCCTATCACAGCACAAACCACAGAGAGGCTTCCCACCAGGCAGGCTACGAAAAGGAGAGGGTCTACTGGCACAGACACCAATTCATTGCAGCGTTCTCCATGGTAGTGCCAGAATTTACCTACAGGACATCTAAAAGTGGTTGAGAAAAAAAAAAAAAACATGTTAGAAAAATAATGTGGAATGGATAGAAATGTGTAAGATTCCTAGCTGTATGAGACTCTTCTCTAGAATTTTCAGTTGTCACTTTCTGTTTATTTTCTCATTACATAAGAAGAAGTCAAGGTTTGACTGCTTAATATGGTTTGCCCCTAAGGTCAGTGTTTTAACAACCCTTTTCAATCAATATTGGTCACGCTTTTTGATAACACACACACACATTTGGGTCATTAAAAAAACAAACAAAACAAAAAGTTTCTGAAGTTCGTTTACTGATCAGACTAAAATCAATTGTTAAATCAAGTAATTTTTCACTGATTAAAATTAAATTGACATTTGAATCACTTTTTAGAAATAAATGGTAACAATGGCACAATATTTTATTTATTTATTGCAATTAATCACGTTTAAAGAAGTTTTTGTTTGCATAATATATGTGTGTATACTATGGAAACCCATTTCCGCCACTGAATAAAAAAATTTAAAACGGTTATTGCAACTTTTTATTTTCAGAAATGTGAGATGTATACTCGCAATTGTGAGTTATAAAGTCAGAATTCTGAGAACATATTACTTTTTTTTTTCCCTACTCAAAATTGGACTTAATTAAAATTTGCAATTTCGAGTTTATATCTCACAATTCTGTGGAAAAAAACTCAGAATTGCTATTCTGACTTTTTATCACAATTGCGAGTTTATATCTCACAATTTTGACTTTTTTTCAGAACTGTAAGTTTATATCTCGCAATTGCAAGTTTTAAAGGTGCTGTATGCGATGTTGCAGGATTTTAGCTTGATTTCATTTTTATCTCAAACCGTAAGCATAACACCTTGATCGTCTTGCTGTCTGCCCTCTGAATACATTGGGAAAAAACACAGTCTCGAAAGACAACACAGAGGCTGCAATACCAAAACAAACACTATGCAGAGGATGTGCACCAAAGCAATAACAAACTACGGCCAACCAATCTGCAAGAAGAGGTGGGGGTTAATGCGCGTGCACATAATAGACAGAGTTGATTGTACAGAGTGAATCTGAGAGTGGGTTAGCTGAGTACTTTATATTATTTTTGTAAAGTTTGCAGCTTTTAGCTTCATTAGGTTTAGGTCTGTAGGTCCTTGCTAGCTAGTACTTTTGATCACAGGTAGGATA
>JAUCMS010000031.1:13388256-13401304 GCA_032357445.1 Enteromius radiatus | reverse complement strand
TTAATATAAACATAATAAATAAACACAGCATAAACGCATATATTATGTAAAGAAAAACTTTTATTTTGGATGCGATTCATCGCGATTAATCATTGCCCAGCACTAATATATATATATATATATATACATTATAACACATTACATATATGGTTATATATACATATAAATGAATGTGAATGTATATAAAATAAAAAAATAAAAATAAAAAGGTGACAAGGTATTCCTGAAAATTGACAAATATAAACAATAAAATAATATGCAAATTTCATTACTGAGTCAAACCATATTATAACATTATTTAAAAGTGAAAAGTTTCTTGATTATATTAAAAATGTTAATTGAATTTGAAACATCAAGCCACATGTTTATTATCATGTTTTGAGATTTTGCAGGCAGTATACAGTATGTTTGCAAATATGTCATTATATTATATGAAAAACCACTTTCTGTTTTTGTTTTTTATATAACCGCTCAGAAAAATCATCAAATATGGTACCTTTGCACGTCACTGTGACGTAACCTTTGTAGTGTACCTCATTTCACCTTGTATAACTACCTTAAGGGTACAAACACATTTTAGGGTATAATAAGGTAACAAATGGTACCTTTTATGGGTACGTCCCAGGTAACAAGCTGTTGTACCCCTAAAGGTGCAATTTTTACACTTTTTTTTTTTTTTTTTTCTGACAGTGCAAATGAAGGACTCTTGCTCAGGTGAATTTCAGTTTTCCTTACATCCTTGTAATCTCCATCTAAATGTTTTTACGTTAACATACCTGCAGGCTGCTCCGTGTCCCGGGATGATTTCACACTGTCCTCCATTCAGGCAGTATTCAGGCTGTAGGTCACAGATGCTGGTGCAGGGATCGCCGTCCTCTGTGCTGTAGCCCGGGTCGCACAGACACTCAGGCTCTGAGGTTAACGTGTTCACCACGCAGCGGGAGAACTCATTACACGCCATAAACTTACATGGATCGGCGTGATCGGCTGGATTGGACAATGAGAACTAATTGGCTTTGAATACTTCTGGCCAGACACACAAAGATGCTTAAAGACTTAATACAGGTGTGGTTATCCCTTTACGTTAATGTGGATGCTTTTGTTTACTGTTCTGCCCCATTCACACTGACAGTGTTTATAATGCTGACAAGTCTTTCCACTTCTAGATGTTATTGGTGGACTTTGTAGATTTCAATAACATTTGAAAATCTCGTTACAAATGAGTGTTCGAGTTTAGTGTTGTTGGCAATAATAACCTTGTGGGTATGAAATTGCCAGATTTAATAAATTGAATGAACTTACCCTCATAATGCTTTCAGAGATGCATAACATTTTATAATACTTTATAAAACTTTATTTAGTTTAGTTTTTTTCACATTTCTTAATTACCTTTTAAGAGATATAACCATTAAAAATAAATGTTACTTGTGTTGTGGGGTGCTTTTGGGCCCAGGTATGCATGTACTGTAGTATCAATTGGTGTCAAAGTTGCTTTTTGTTAAATTATCTATAAAATTATATTGGTGTCAAAAAACTTCTGTAGTACATTTCTGTTTTCACATTTGGACTGTTTAAATTACATGTCTTCGACTGAAGTTGAAGGAATATAATTAAATTTTATTCATTCTAATGGGGTTAAATACAGATGATTATACATTTTTATAAAATCTATACAATGATATATTCAAATATATAGCACCATAGCTTTTTGGGTGGTTTATGTGCAATTTTAAATATTAAAGAAAGGTCGCTGATCATAAACAACATTTTGAATGCATTATGAAGGGATACTTCACTCAAATAGGACAATTCTGTTATCATTTACTCACCCTCGTGTCCTTCCGAACCTGTATTTTCAGTTATTTTAACATTTATACCCCATTGACTTCCACTATATGAATGATACTTAAATATATTCAGAAAGAACGTCTCCTTTCGACACGTGCTTACCTGCTTCCACATCCACTGATTGGGAGTCGATTTCCAAGTCCAGTCTCTTAGACGCCGCATTGCAGAAGTCCTCGAGCACACACTGCACCGTCTCTGTAACATTGTATGGAACCGGCTTGTCTAATTTCATCTTGCTGTTTACCACCACACTGCCATTCTTGAAGTTCAGAATCTCCAGCTCCTTAAATCCAGTCAGGTTAGACTGTAGATACGGCAGGAGCTGTGGGAAAGCAGAGATAAAAGTGAAATGAGAGAGATGCGACTGTTCTTTCATCATTGCTGACTAGTGCAGACTGGTTAATTGTGCATGAATGTGCCGCTGCTCAGATGCAAAACTTTTGGGATTGTCAATTCTGAAGCAATTCTCCTCAATTGCTAGAAACTGAACGATTTTGGCCAGTGTCTGTCTCTCCTCCTATTACAATATGCAAAACCTTCTCAGTGCTCATTTCATTCTGCATGAGCAGGGCCAGTTAGAGATAAAGACGGTTGTTCAGGAGAAATAGGGCGTAGCAGCTCAGTCATTCATCTCGGCTCAAGATTTCAAGAGCTTGATTGCACCAGTCACACAAAAGATGGAAGGCTTGAGGATATGATATATTCGCATAAGAGTCACAGTGATTATCAGCCTCTCAAAAATCAAATTAAATTTGTATATCTTTTATAAATTCACCATTTTAACCTTACTTTCTTTGTTTAATGTAATAACAATAAATAGATAGTAAAAGATAGTAGTACTTTTAGATAGTAAAAGTATATATATATATTTAAAAATATTTAATTAAAATGAATATGTATTTAAAATACATTTAATGTAATATTTTTATTTGTTATATATTTTTTAAATAATTAAAAAATAATTTTTAATTATTTTAGTTTAATTTAATTGAAATAAAATCTTGTATAATAAAAAAAAAAATATATATATATATATATATATAATTTTAAATATTTAACATTTAATAGTGAATGTAGAGTGAACAAAAGGAGTAAAAACCCTGTCTGTATAACAGGAGGTAACTAAAAATTTTATTAAATTACTAAAATTAAATGTTTATTTTAAAATATTAAATATTATTAATCACTTAATAGTGAATGTAGAGTAAACATGGAGTGAGTGACAAGAAGTGAAGAAGACCATGTCTGTATAACAGGAGGTAAATATTTACAGAAATATGAATTTTTCAGAATATTTTAAAACATTTTTAATGAATGTCTTTAAATATAATGGAGAAATATGTTAAACACAGTTAATATTTGAGATATTTTAAAACTTTTTTGACAATTTTTGTTTAGTTTAATTAAAATAAAATTTTAATTTTAAAGTATTAAATATATTTAATAATTTAATATTGCATGGAGAGTGAGAAGGAGCACAAAAGAAGTAAAAGCCATGTCTGTATAAATAGGAAGTAACTAACAATTTTAAATATTTAAATAAAAGTGTATTATTCAAAATATAATTAATATTTAAAATTATTTTAATGAATACTTTTAATAGAATGAATGTATATGTGTGTGTGTATATCTATATATATATAATATTTTAAATGTTAGCATTAATGTTTCGACAATTTTTTTTTACTTTCAAGTATTAAATATTACTATCCGTTAAATAGGGAGTGCAGAGCAAGCATGGAGCATGAGAAGGCGCGTAAAAGCCTGGCCTGGGATGCTGTTGTATTAACTAAGCAATCGCACGTCTGTATAACAGGAGGTAATCTGTATTTGGAGGTAGACCTGATCTGCCAGTCACGATCAACCTTTCACCTCTCGGCTAAGTGCCAGGGCAGAGCCGGTGTTATTCTTTCCCACAGGGCACGCTATGACTCAGAGCTCAGCCTCAATCAATGTTACTGTCTAGCTCATGCCAGTGTTGTGACCTTTGATTTCCGTCACAGGACAGAAGGAATCATCTAATATATACAGTAGCACTCATTTCCAAATAAGTTAATGAGTGAATTATCACAGACAGCAGCATTGTAGCGTATCCCTATTCTTGAATACTGATTTCCACACTCATTCTAAGCCCGACGCTTACACTTGTATCTACTGGTTCATAGAAAACTCTTTCTGTTCTGTTCTATAATTGATTACATTTTAAAAATATTATCATATTTTAATGAAAAAAAACAAAACAACCTTTTTGTTCTCCATGTGCAATCGAGATGGTTGCTTCACAAACCAGTAGAGACATGAGTAAATGAGCATACTACAAGCTTGAAAGGCAAAAATCAATGCAAACCTAGTACAGGACTAAAATATTACAGCTGTGTCTACGAAAGCTACGAAAACGTTGAATTATAAATGGGCAAAGTTGATATGTAGGGTGGAAAAATCAATGTTCCTTTTGCGGAATTCGCCAGAACATAAATATCTCTGGGTTATCAGATTATCCTTTAAAAGCCCATTTATGAATCAATGAACTAATTTTATGGCCGTTTTACCTAGATACTTACCAGAGTAGCTTCTGGGCAGATTTATAGTAGTTCATGTCATAATCCAAAAGTTCTCATAACACTGGTGTTAGTTGGTGACTACAACACAATACTAGTTTGGGCAACCACTTTATTGGAAATGGAGTTTTTGTGTCTTGGGATTCATACAAATTTATTACAGTCTGGACCAGTTTAGTTTTACTTTTTTATGTATCTTAATAGATTGCATTCACCCTGAATCATTCATAAATAAGCCACAAAATCACCTACGGTATCTCTTGGAATTGCTTTTATTACAAATAATTACTTGAGCTGTTAATTTTGAAATCAACAAAAGTGCTATGTCATTGTTGTAACACTCTAATAAACAACATTTGGAGACTGATTACATTCAAGTACATGTGTCTCGCCGAAGAACAATTCAAAATCGTTAGGCTGCCTAACCAACTAAAAGCAGATTCAGAGAAACAAAACTAGACAGCAAGTCCCTAAGGTAATTTTTTTTTTTTTTTTTTTTTTTTGCATTCTCTGTGTTTTTGGTTGTTTAGTTCAACAAGACTGTAAAATTGGTTTCTCTGTGTTTTTACACAAACAAGAAAAAAACAAGATTATTTACAGATATACAGTTTCAGTATTTGATATGAGCACATAATCTATACACATATTAATGGTAGTGTGCACTGAGATCCCTAGTAATTGCTCGGAGCAATAAGGCAACATTCACAGTATCAAGAATTTCAACAACTATTGAAAAAAATCTGCAGATGGAAAGAGAGACTAAGCATTTAGCTGGTTAGAGAGCTCATTGATCAGCAGTGTTTGATCAGTAAGATCAGAAAATGGAAGTTGTTAGACAAAGGTGCAGAATTTAGTGCCAAAAAGTGCTTTTTGAAGTTTGGATATAGATGTACCGGTATCGAGGCTAATGTCTTCTGTTCTCTCTCAGTCACTGGACTAGAAGCCTCTGGGTTTGCCGAGTCACTTGTTTCAGAGAATTGCCTCTAGTTGGAAAAACATGATATCACAAAATATAATCTGAATAAAAACAACAACACTTAGTTGTGAAACTGTCATGTGATTGGTCAGAGTGTACTCTGAAAGTTTCATGTTTGTAGCACTCTAGTACACGTTATATATGAGTGGTGCCGAGTGGGAGTGGAGTGTTTTTTTGTCGGATGAGTACTAGGTTTTTTAAAAGTTGAAGCATACGTGTTTTCTCTTGTATTAGGATTGTTCGGGGCAGGTTTTCTCTCCAGTGAGCGTGGAGTGGCCGGAGAGCAGAAAATGAAAAAAAAAAAAAAAAGGGAGTCAAGCTGGAACGGACTGATTATACATCACTTTGAACGGGGAGGAAAAAGTTTATGCAGTTTGAGTTTATGTTGCATGGTGACATGCAAAGCTTGATGGTTTGCTGGAGCAAATTTTGCTGGCAGAGACAAACTGGTGAAATTCTGTCAAAAAATGAAGGTACTTAGTTTTTACTTCTTGTATATTAAAACTTTTAGATCATGGATGTGATTATATGTGGCTTTACGTCTGTGGCTGAACTATAGCTGAGCCAATATTTAGTACCACATCGCTCTTGCTAGTTTGAGATTTCTTAATTGTTTTGAAATGGCCATACAGGGTTTCATTCAATGTTTTTCTGTCTAAACTGAAATGCAAGGTAAACACAGTTCAAAGGAAAACATTTGAAGTGACAAAATAAGGATCCTTGTGCAAAAAGTACAGAAATGTAATTCACTTTTCTGTCAGTCACCCAAACCCTTTATACAAAGGCTTTATACAAAAACGTATATTACATTTCGAAAACTGTTCTCAGATGCCATCTGTCAAATCCCTGCAGACAAATGACACACTTTATCTATTAGGTTTTCCCAGCATGCACTGCGACGCATGAAAAAACAAGTAAAGCTAACAACAAATGGAGGATAGAAAGGCATGTAGCAAGATGAAGTCAAAAACAAAAGTGTGTTTACCTACCAGTTCAAGAAACGTGTTCTCCAGTGATTTGTACTCGGGGGAACTCTTGTTGAAAAGATCCTCCGAAAACATCATATTAGTCACACGTAAACTAAAAAACACCACTAGCTCTTTGGCCTGGTTTGAAGCCATCATTGAAGGAGTGGTAACGTAACCTAGCGGACGAGCCGAGGATTGTGGATTCCCGTCGACCTCTGAAGGAAATCCACTCCCAGAGTCCAGAGTATCGTCCTCCTCATCGGCCTGTTCTACATTTCTGTCAATATCTGTACCTCCTTCATGTGGGGGAGGTAACTCTGTCCCGAGAGTCTGTCCCTCTTCATCCAGGAAATTGTCCGGGGCCAGGTGTGAAATGAGGTCTTCTGTGGGTGTTAGCTCAGAGGGAATTGGTTTTGGAGTGGTAAGTCCAAGTGGAGGCACATTTTGATGGAGTGTGTCTACGGTGGCACCAACAGATGGAGACTCTGCATGGTCACTAAGGTCAATTGAAGTGGGCGACTCAACTGGACCTTTAGGGTATGAAGGAAGACCTTCGGTAGAGGTCTCTAAAGGTTCAGATGGGCCAATTGTGTCATCAATGTGAAATATAGCGTCTTGAGCTTGTTCTGTAGGGGATAGGATTGTCAAGATTGATGATGTTGCCTCTGCAGAAGTAGCCTCTGGTGTTATATCAAAATCTAATTCAGGTGGAGTTGAAAAAGAGGCTTTTGCTACTTCAAAAGACTCCAAGTCCAGTGGTGCAGCTGTGGCAACAATCTCATTTCCCGCATCCTCTTTGACTTTCGACCACTTTGATAGATAATCCACTGTAGTGGTTCTTGGCAAACCTTGAAAACAAAGAACCTTTGAAAATGCATCTAATGCAAAATTACAATTAATTCTTTCATTTTTTTAGTCTGCCTAACTTAAGTGTCTTCATTTGGAAGCAAGTGCTCTTGTACACTACTCACTACAAATTTGAAAGATTTACCTTCGGCCGTTGAAGTGACTTCAGTGGTTGCCGTCTTTGAACTCTCAAGATGGGAGCTGTTAATTAGCTCAGTGGCTACTGGTTGCATGGGATCTTGGATTGATATATCAGGAAGATTCTGTATATCACTTCTTTCTGTCCTGTCGGGGCCCAGATCTTCAAAAGAGATGCCCATACTCCCAGAAGGTGCTGTAATGTCCTCCAAGTTCACTTTTGTGGACTGTGTACTCATTTCCCCAGGTAAAAATCTTGATTCTTTGCCGATTTCAGTACTGGATCTCATGTTCTCCTGCTTGCCTGCTGCTAAAGAGGACGAAGGTTAAATATTTGCAGTCTGTCTAGAGCTCTTATATTGATTGTATTGATTTTGTGTACCTGGTTTGAAAGTAAGGGAAAGCATGTCCACAGGAAGTGATGTGTCCTCACTTAGCGCCTTCACCACCATGCCCTCTAGGACTCCCTCTATGCCGTATTCATCCGTGGAGTCTGTGTCACCTATGGCCCGTGTCCCATCAGTCTCAAACACTACAGCATAACTTGCTGCAGCACCTTCAGGGCTGACCAATATTATGAAGGGACTTGGTTTGCATGACGTTTGCATGGACTTGCATTAACCTGATTGTCTGTCTTAGCCCTCATGAAGGACCCCAAGGCCATTTTAACAGCTCAAAAATCATACTTCTCTTTGGCCTGTGAGGTTAATACTTAATGACTTTTTCCAAATCTTATGAGAATTGATTGGTTGTAGAGATTCTCATTTGGCAGCTGTCTAATTGGAAGCTAAATAATAATTGTTTTTTTAAATAAACATTTTCACATGCAAAGGGTTTGAACAGTACATGTGGGTTAAAAATTAAAATTTTCCCAAAAGCTAATATAAGATCTTAAGGTAGTACAGTAAGTAAGCATGTGGTGTTGCACAGTCTACAGTACAACAAAGCATAATGGTACAGTAATTGAAACACAGTTGTTCTGGATGCAATTTGCCAAGTATTTCTTCAAATACTTACCCCAAGTTGCCCCTGTGAGAGAATTACCCATCCAAAAATACAAATTTTTAATATTTTGGTGAATCCCACAGTTCCAGCATCAACTTACTGAAATCCCAGCACCCGAATCTCTTTAAACCCTGGAAGTTTGTCCAACACATGCAGCATCTGCAAAAGTATAATTGAGCATATTTTAGGCTTATATGTAACAACTTCATTTCAACAACTACATAATTAAAGCAATTATGCACAGTTGGTTACATAACCTCATATTTTGGATTGTCCAACATGCTGCTAAAATCATGTGCCGCGGCTCTGGTCTTATTTATGCCGGCTTTTGTAATTACCCAATTCTTGTTTGGCTTTCCTGTTTTTTGATCTTTTACTTTAAGCTGCTTTTCAAACCTACTGTAGTAATTTGTGTTTTTTCCCCATTTGTTCTCTAGAATGTTCTTAACACAAATGCATTTCATTTCGCATTATTACAGTTATCGCTCAAAAATGTATTTCTTTTATCAGGTTTCATAACCACATTCCTGCTTATATTGTCAATGTTCCTGCTTCACTATTGCACCTTCTTTGAGCTCAACATCAACACATAGGTTCAGGTGGGATGTAATTTGTCTGTTAGTAGCTTGAAACAGCTTGATCTGTGTAAAATGGCATATGCTTAATAGTTGATTTCACCTAACCTTCTCGTGAAGATTGCGAGTGAAGTCTTCATATTGCGGGCTGCCTGGATCCCTCAGTAGTGCGGGGTCTACTATAGTGATACTGAACTCCACAATGTGCTCTACAAGCCTCTGAGGGTCAACATCTGGTGCCCCAGTTTCCTATCAGATCAGAGAATAGCCAATTTGTTTGTTTCTAACTTCATCAGTATGTTAAGTGCATATTCTAAAAAGCACGAGTTAGTGGCCGTACGCTGTCAGATTCCATGATGAAAAGCTCCACAGGACTCTTTGAACCTGAAGCATAAAAAGCCATCAATCAGTCACGTTTTTATAAGATCAACCAGTATTTCTTTCTCATCCGGATGGTGAGGACTTACATTTCTCGCCTGGGCCAGGTGCGAGAGCTCTACAAATAATTGAAAACATGTTGAGAAGGGACGAATCAATCCGAGAATGATAAATGCAATAAAATTCATTGTCCCCGATAAAGGGGTTGACTGCATATAAGCCCGGGTATGTTTGTGTGGCTCTAACACCCAAGCGTAATATGTCTGGGCACAGATCCCTCTTATTAAAGTGGATCAGGTCAGAGAGCAGTGTTTAGCTAGGCCACCAAATATGAACAAACTTTATTTTTTAAAGGACAGGCTGAGATTTTCTCATCTCCCACTAGTCAGGTGACCTCATTCTAGATATTCTGAAGGGTTCGAGCCCAAAATGAAGGCAAGTAAGTCGCCATACCATGAATACTGATACCAAGAAGATCAATTTTCGGGGTCCTTACCTCTTCTGTTCATCTTGAGCGTTCACTCTCTGTAAATGATATTGAGAATTTACAAAGAAGCCTTTTTCAATTGAATAATATTGGCACATTTAGGCTGTATTGGCTACTCACACTGGCTACCATGTCAAGATGCTCCTGTGTGCTACTAAAATTTCGGGCCAGATCCTCCATGCAAAGCGAGTCTCTCTGACAGGCGTACACCCACTGCTGGTACTCCATGGTGTCAGGAACTCTGTCAAGAAAGATCCGGAAGGCCTCCCACACAGATTCTTGACAAACTGTTAAATATCATGGGAATTATTTAGAAAAGGGCATTGAGAATTGAGAGAAGACTACACTTAAAATTAATTATCTGCACCACTGACAGAGGTGTAACATACTTAATAGTGTTTAGCATGCAGTCATTTGCTGCCTCTATCTCATTTTGCCAACACGGTTATCATGGACATTTAATTAAGAGTATCTCTTAACAGCATCTGACAGCTAATTGTGCTTCACCTTTAGCTTGTTTGTACCAGTAATTTAATATCATGCTATCTGCTTCAGTGTAAAAATATTCTGTCAGGTGACACCAAAAAAGTGCCTCATGTGGCATTATATAAATTAATTGGTTTTATTCAAGCCAAAAACCTGACAGCATTATGATACACCAGTGAAAGCCATTTTAAGGAACAGATCAGATAGAAATAGTGTTTTTTTTTTTTTAAAGAGACACTTCATCCCAAAATCACAATGTTTTTATAATTAACTCTCTCGAATGGCATTCCAAACCCGTTCGACTTCATGTGGACTTATCTTATGCTATTTTTTTCCTTTTTTCCCCTGTTCATTTTGACTGCATGGCAACAGCAGCCTATTATTTATCATTTCAAGTTTTGTGTTAGCAAGTTTTGTGTAGTTAGTTAGTTTTATTGTCACTTTCTTACATTTAAAGACAGTTTTTAATTATACTTTGATATCTAAAGTTAAAAAAGTATGCTACTTTTCTCCACACTTGGCCAAGAGCCACTTCTTTTTTTGGCTTGGCATGATCCTTTATCTCTCAGAAGGCTTCGAATGATTGGGAAGTTAATTATGATTTATGAGGATCTGAGGTGTTGTTGCCAAATTTGGCACTGATGCTCAAGGCTTCGTCCCTTGTGGTGTCTAGGGTAGATGTTGTCCTACCTCTTAGTTTGTAGTAGGCTTTATGGCTGGTGATGACCTCCGCTATGTTCTCCTGAGGACACACTTTCACCCCCGTATTAAACAGCGCTGATCTCTTTGCTCGATGCGCATCAAGAGAAAGTGAATCTCTGCCATTTGTCAACTGTTTCATTGGCTGTGGAGTCTCCAGGAAATGCCTGTACTTCACATTTCTGATCCTGAGAATCAAGTCGTCAGCAGTGGGTTCTGCAAATGTCACAACAACAGCGTGCGTTCATTGTTTCAGAAGAGCAGGATCGACTTTACCTGAGAACAGTAAGCTGATGGATCATATAATTACACTTCATGTAATTACTCTCGCTCAGAGACCATTTGAAACCCTTTAAGTCTATGATTAGTATGCTGAATGAACATTTAATTGGATTAGGCCTGAGTCAAGCAGTCGGTTAGAACACCATCCCGGCAGATGTTAAGCACATTCACTAGATAAGAGTTAAAAAGAACTCCGCTCTCTAGTGAGAGACTAGAGAGCGGAGTTCTTTTTAACTCTTATCTAGTGAATCTTAATTGTGTTTGATTAAAATCATAGGATTTTTACATAAAGACCAAGCTGAAAGAAAGTTTTCAAGATTATTAAAATGAAAACGTCACGCTTATAAAAGTAGACATTATATCATAGTTTTCCATTTATTCAATATTTTGAGTTTAACTCGATTTAATGTCACCAATTAGGATAATTAAACAGTTTTTTGTCCATATAATGACAATCAATGAGGTCATTCTAGAAAAATAAATAAATACTGTTTTTTTTACATTTTTCAAAACCCTGGTCCAGAGAAGAAATAAAATCATACATTTTTGGAACAACATGATGGTCAGTAAATCACCTTTCTTTCTTTGCATGAACTAGCCTTTTAAATGATCAATTAAAGAAATTAAATTTCACGTCATGTGTTATTAAAAGTTCTTACTTGACCCTAAAACTAACCCATTCTGACATCTAAGACTATTTAAGGTGACCCACCTTCTGACCTGTTACCTAATCGTTTGTGGCCAGAGATAGCTGTTAGAGTTAACCAGCACCTGGGGTCATTGGTGTAATTGACTTACGCCTGGTGTTTTACTTCATTAACTTCAGTTCATGTCATTGTCACAGTGAACATATGTACTGCAAAATGACAGCAATGAATTTAACTACTTACTTCAGTAATGAAGCATCAAACAATTATACAGTTAATAGCTCATATCAAAGTACATCTGGATGTTTTTATGTCAAATGACAACAGTTCTGACTAGTTTAATAGCTTGGCTCTTCAGCAGTTATGGTGTAATCTTTATAATTTCCTCTTAGTTGCGACACTCACAGATCCATTAAAAACAGTCAAATTGTGTGTCCCCTCCACGTAAGATCAGAGCCACTTCAAACTCTTGAGAAATTGAAAGATCATATTAGGTCTCTTTCAATTCAAACATCAGGTTATTCAAAAAGTAGGCTACAGGGCCTCCATTAAAATGGGCTAAATGTTTTCAAAATGGAGTATTGTGTGACCTGCTGCTAAACTTCAGAGAGCTTCTTAAAACATTAAGCCTGGCTCAGCATGGGGGTCCCTTAGACTTCACCGGACCTCTGTTCACCACTTGCAGATTAGCTTAAGCTTAGTTAGTAGACAAGTAGCAGCATTAGCTATATAAGCGCAGCTACAGTGGAGGCTAAACACATACCTTTGTTTTTAACGCTAACTTTTAAAGCCAAATGAGTAATCCCGCTTAACAGAATCTCATAAAACATGCGATCAAACCACCTAAGGACAAAGACTTCCTAGTACATGATTGTGTACATGAGTAGATTTCTCGGCATAGCTAGTCATATGTTTATATTGCGGTTTGCATGCTGATGTCCTTTGCTGACCAGGCTTATTCTCTGGTTAATTGCATAACCAGTAGCTACACCAGTACTTAAATAGCAGTAGTTATTTCCCATCCTTTACGTCATAATTTGATTTATGGCTGTAATTTATGGTTAGATTTATGGTTATCATAAATAACCTATGTAAGCTATGATTGACAGATTGACACATGTCAAATGTCAAGATGTGTATTTACGATCGGATTTA
>JAUCMS010000031.1:13358154-13382876 GCA_032357445.1 Enteromius radiatus | reverse complement strand
AAATATATTTCAGCGGCACTTGAGGTCAATTTGTACACAAGCGACAAGACTTTTGTCAGGGACTGTATATATATATACTGAAGCTAAAGCTGAAATAATAAAAAAAACAACTCTAGACATACACCAAATGAATAACCGAAAACATAGAATATATTTAAAAACATGCATATGTTATTTTTTTTAATTATTAGGCTCATTCTTGCTGATGTATTTGACATACATTTGATAAAACTTCTATTTAATTTTTAACTTTGACTCAGTCTCTTTTATAAATTTGACAACTATTTCTCATTTTACTCTTAAGTGCAAGATCTTCATCTGCTTCATCTACTGTGGTAATTATCATCTCCAGCTGTGGTTTAATCTAAAAAGAAAGCAGTACCGTGAGCAAAGCTCCTCCAGGCTTATTTTAGGCAAAAAAAAATTACATTATAATTGTGTTATATCGTGTGATGGGCAGCTTCTCTTGACAGATGTGGCCGATTCTTAAACAACCCCTGTTCAGATTCTGTCATACGTTGAGCTTTCGCAGCTCCAGGCTTCTCCTATGGGCGATCGTGGGTATTGCTTTGGCTGGAGATTGAGCTCATGTCAAGACTGAGCTATCAAACTCAACCTACTTATTTTGCAATGTGCATTCAGTCAGTGTTTTCAGATACTCTGTGATTGATTGAGCACTTCTTGTCGGCAAAAGTGGGCGAGACAGAAGAAAATCAATCATGTTATTGAGCTCAATATTTCATACATGCAATGACAAGACCGCACAGACCGAACACAAGATTGTGAGATTTGTATGTATCTGGTTTCATAGTAATCGGGTGTGCTTTAAAACCACCAGGGGGCAAACTTTAATTAAATTAAACCTCGTGTATGCATATAACAGAAAACCAGCATGCATTTCTGTTGTTTGTCTGCAACCAGTTTGATTTATGGTAGAAATATTATTTCTGTTCAGTTTACGTAAACACATCCCATATACATTCATATATGCAGCTCCCTCTATAAGCATACAGTGAGTACAGTGCATATGTAATATATTATGTTCAATCTCATGTCATATCTGAGGAGAGAAGTCATTGAAATGCACTTTCACTCAAGCCATTAGTGAATAGCAACTCTGATTGCTTAGATAAATGGCCGGCTGTCTAGAGTACATGCAAGGTGAATTGTAAACAGTGGAAATTGCCCTGAATATGGCCATCTGTTCTGAAAATGAGAAGCATAATAGATGCTGTTACAGTGACCATAGGCTGACATCGCCATGACTCAAAACGTAGGCACCGAAATCGCCGAAATCTCCTGTTTTCAAACAAGCCATCACACGGCCTTGCAAAATGCTTTTTCCAGTGGTATATTTATGACTGTGCCCGGTGAAGCCACTCTAAATCTATATGTGCTATGAAGAGCCGAGATGTTCTGCCCCCAGGAAACTTCAGCAGACCAGAGTAATGACTCTGTGCGATGGAGAGAGGAATTTCAAATTTGACTCTCGCTCCTAGCAGACCGAATTCAGCGTCCTTGAAGATGTGATGTCACGTTGAAATGAAAGCATTTTCAGAACTAATGCAGAGTCAAATGACATTTCCTCATGCTGGTGTGACATATTGACAGTGGAGCGTTTACCGAAGCCAATCATATTTCATTTATTTTAATGCCATCGTTTCGGTTGCTTAGCTATTGTGGGTTTCTTTATTGCAAACAGAACATTAGATTCAGCTGAAGTCGAAATTAAAGGTCTTAGTATCTAGCTGAAACACACTTGAGTAAAAGTTTCGTATGCAGGTATTTAAAAGTAAAAAGCCATTTGAAACTGAATGATGAAATTAAGAGACAGTAGAGATTTTCACATTAAAGTAACTTTGATGCAGTAAAAGGAACCTGTTCAATCACAGTTTTCTCACTCTTCTGTGGAAAGCTCAAGGGCAAACCACCAGTCAGGTGAACGTTAGAATCAGCTCTACAGTCTGAATGTTTCATAGGTTAATGCAGTACTGATGAGATAAATCTATTTACAAGGACAACTTACCATAGTTGGGGCTTTTTGCAGTTTGATTTTTAAATGACATATGATTTATGTATACTACCATTCAAATATGCTTCTCTTATGCTCACCATGGCTGGGTTTATTTAATAAAAAAATAATAAAACAGGGTGCAATATTATAGCCTAATAATGAAAAAAAAAATTCTATTGAAATATATTTTGAAATGTAATTTATTCCTGGGATGCCAAGCTGAATTTTCAGCATCACTGCATCCAGTTTTTAGTAGCACATGATCTTTCAGAAATCATTCTAATATGCTAATTTGGTACTTAATTGCTGTTTTTGTAGAAATTGTCATTCTTTTTTCAGAATTCAGAATTTGATGAATAGAAAGTTCAAATGAACAGCATTTATTTAAATATGCAGATACATAACTTCAGTAGAAGTAATTTGTGATAAATAATACATACACTCTCTCTCTCACACACACACACACACTCTACAGTTTGGAAACAGTAAGATTTGTAAGATTTTTAAAGATGTTCATCAAGGCTGCACTTATTTGATTAAAAATACAGGAAAAATGTAATATTGTGAAATAGTTTTGCCATTTAAAATAATGGGTTTCTATTTTAATATACTTTAAAATATAAATTATGTCTGTGATGCAAAGCTGAATTTCCAGCAGTCATTACTCCAGTCTAAAGGGATCAATCAGAAATCATTCTAATACGCTGATTTATTATTTGAATCATCAATGTTGGCAAAGTTGTCATGGCATATACTTCAGGATTCTTTGATGAATAAAAGAACAGCATTTATTAAAAACATGACTCTCACAGTACAAATCTTTGCCATCACTTCTTATCAATTTAACACATCTTAGCTGAATAAAAGTTTTAATTTCTTTCAAATAACAAAAGAATAAAAATGTACTGAACCCAAACTTATACTATTAGAAGGGATTTCTATAATAAATCATTATAAATTCTAAAATAAATAATCTTTATTCATTTGTTTTATTATTCATTCAAGAATCCT
This sequence comes from Enteromius radiatus, assembly GCA_032357445.1. NCBI lineage: Eukaryota > Metazoa > Chordata > Actinopteri > Cypriniformes > Cyprinidae > Enteromius > Enteromius radiatus. Next base: position 13,379,851 of record JAUCMS010000031.1, on the reverse strand, counting down.
AAAAATATTATTACAGGTTCCAAAAAAATATTAAACAGCACAACAGTTTCCCGGCTAGGAATTAGATTAAGCCAGGACTAGATCTTTGCTAATTTAGGACATTTAAGAATTTTTAGAAACATGTCTTACAAAAATGCATCATCTGTGAGCATTTTAAGACCAAACAATGGCAATGATGTATTTTAAGATATCTCAGTGAAAGCCTTTTCCAGTTTAGACAGCTCTCAACATAAATTATGGTTTAATGTATATTAAAATAGAAAATTGTTATTTTACATGGCAATAATATTTCACAATATTACATTTTTCCCTGTATTTTTTATTTTTTAAAAATGCAGCCTTGATGAACATAGGAAACAATCTTACTGTTTCCAAACTTTTGACTGGTAGTTTACATACATGTAATATGTATGATGAAGAATTTCTTAAAAGTATAAATTCCCTGAAAACATACAGGGTTATTATTCTAATAGTGCTTGTTTGTGTTCTTATCTAGCTAATAGCATTCCAAATTGTTTGCTTGCCATCTGTTGATAACAATGGTCTCATATGCCACATTATAGCACCTTCTTTGCAAGTAGCTCTGCATAAGAGCATCTGCTAAATGCCTTAATGTAAAAGTATAGAAATGAAGTGCAATTACTCAAGTACTTTACACCCCTGCATAAGAGTCAGGCCTCTCAGAATAGCAGTGCTGGTTCGCTGGTTGTGTTGCAGCACTGAAAACTACTACACATCATAAGTTTAATGGAGGAATATATTTCCCCTGGTACTGCTTGCTTCCTAAGGTAGACCAAAACAACCTAGCTTTCCATAATGAGCATGTTACAAATCTGCTAGACATTATATGCGGTTATGAATCTATGAATGTCACATCATTTGTTCTGATAAGAGAAAACGCAATATCCCTATGGACATGATTTGCAGATGCGCTTACAGTTATTGAGATGCATTAGGGGACTTTTTCCTGCCATACAATGCAAGTATAGACATTTTTATTTCATAGATTTATGTAACAAATAACCCCGCTGAAGAAAAATGATCTTTTTAGATAAGTTGCAAAATGGACCGTATCTACTTTGATGACATCCAACATGTGCCGTTAAATGTCATCCCATTTGTCATAACTTGATGTCAATGTTGTTTGATGTCATTATTGCAGAATTCTTGGTGGGGTCCAAAAGTTTTAAAGGGATAGTTCCCCCCCAAAAATCTATATGATTCTAAACCTGTATGACTAGGCTACTTTCTTCTGTTGAACACATAAGCTACTTGGTTATCAAACAGTTGCCGGTAGCCTTTGACTTTCACTGCATTTTTTCCCCTCATAGGCCTACTATGAAAGACAATGGCTACCAGCAACTTTTTGGTAACTAACATTCTTCAAAATATCTTCTTTTATACCCAACAGAAGAAGGTTTGGAACAATTTGATGAGTAAATTGTCTGTGAGAGAGAGAGCTGCTATGTCGCACAAAAGCGCGTCTACCGTGTGTTACGTATTTTCACGTGTTTCCAGTAATTTACAGTGACTGCGCATCATCTGAAAGTTTGTGGACGTCGCCATCTTTGATATTACTTTAGTCACTGTCGCTATGGTTACTGGTAAGGAATACGGGCTTGACTGCCGTTGCACGTTCATACAAAATTCACAACTGAAAGCTTCTGTGTGAATGAGACATTTGGAGACTCAAACCTGTAAAGAGAACACGTTTGAAAGAGAAACGTATTCTGCTGCTGTGTGAACGGAACTACATATTTTACATTTGATCTATTCAGTTATGCTAACCACGTTGAAAGTCAAGTCTCTTTGATATGCATTGACACACAGGCACAATCAGAATCGCTGATGCCGATGTGAAGGGATTATCGTGTGATTATTAGGATGACCTCTACTTTTCATATGTAAATGTTTATAAATGAGGAGCAGATATTAATTTACCCATCATGTTGACTTTCTGTGTGAGTATTTTCCCCAGGAGACGTGATCTCTTATGTGCTTTTTCTGTATTGTGTCTTCAACTGTTAATTAATGGCGTGGCATAAAAAAGAGCTAATTCGTTAATAGAGCTGAAACGACTTTAAAATCTCTCTAAACAGAGAGACAGACGGGCTAGACTCGCGCAGATTATATAACGCATTATTTGCGACGTCTCTGCTCCTTGGAGACAAGATTGTGCCATTTGAAATGTCAAAATATAGTGGAGAAAGATAAGATGCATGCTATACTGAATGCTTAAAAGTGGAATTGTCATTAAAAGCGCTTGAATAACGTGGCATTCACGACGTGTCGCTTCAAAGATGCCGACGCCACCGAGCGGACTACCTCCCTTAAGCTTATGAATGTCAGACGTCAACATGAAGACCTCTGTCAGAGAGCTTCTGAATCTGCTTCCTCTGAATCTGAGCGAGTGTTTGGATCAGAATTAATGACTTTTTGTCTTGAAATTTACTGAACTGATGATTGCTGTCTGTTATGGACCATGTAGAAATATAATGGATTAATGGCCTGTGCTAAACTCATTATCTGGATAGCCTTCGTAAGACAAATGCCTAAATGTTTCCTGACGCAAGGTCTTGTTTTTGAGCAAACTGAATGTATTTCCATACATCTTGTAAAATTAATAATCCTGAGGTGAATAATGCAGAGGCACAGCAAAGATATAAAGCGATAAAAAAATAAGCCAGTCCAACAAGTAAACATGGGTATCTGTCAATCTCATGGAATGGCATTTGAAGAAGAGAAATAAGGCATTAATATTGCCTCAGCTAGCAGAAAATGAGCTGTACAGCTTAGTATTTTGCAATGGCTCATCTTCAGCATTGATTTTATTTATAAATGCAGTGTGCTGGTGCCTGCTGGTGCATTGTACATTGTACAATGCATTGCGTTCTTGTGAACTATATCTGGATGTTGCACTTTATGAACCATAAGTGAATACTCTGCATATGCAGATATTCTCAGGAGAAAAGAAAAACCTTGATAGGCATGACACATGATTGATGTACAGACGTGATCTATGTGCATGATCATGACATATGGAGAGGGATATATTTTCTTAAAGACATAGTTCACCACAAAATAACAACGTTGTTGTACTCTTGTCAGTGTAATATCTCTAAAAATATAATCTTTTCAAATTATACACGAAAGCTTTGTGTGAGAAACCAAATCTACATTTAAGGTTTGGTGTTATTCGAACCTGTAATACCATTTGTGAATGTGAAGGAGATTTTATGTAGTTTCTAGCTCAATATTTTGGTCAGTTCATCACACAAAGCTATTGCAAGGCTTCAGATAACTTGGAATGTAGTGCACAAGTCGTATGGACATTTTTAATTGTTAATTAATTTTTCTGTTGTTTTGGGAAGTTAATCATCCATGTCTATTATAATTGTAAGAAAAAGAGCAGACAGGACATTCCGATAAACGTGTTCCATTAAAGAAAGAATTTCCAATGCATTATAATTTCAGTTTGTAACTACAAATTGGTAGCTGTTTAATTTCTTATCTTTTTTTGTAGGGTTACATTTCTGTATGATACATCATGCAAATTAATATGAAATTGGTACCTTGTAAATTATAAAAAATTTTTCATGAGATTGTGTTGTAGAGCCATGCAGGTTTAGAATGATATGAGGGTATGCAAATAATCCTTTTAACCATTCTCTAAAAATGCCTTTTAACTGTGCATTACACACTCTCAGTAGTAAAGGTACAAAAGCTTTTCAAAAAGTACACTTTTGTACCTGTTAGGTTCAAATACACTTTAAGTACTAATATGTACCTTTAAGGTACCAAAACTGACACTTTAGGTACAAACATGCACCTTTTGAAAAGTAACAGCTTTTTTTTCTAAGAGTGTAGTGACATAAGAAGATTAAAATAGTTTGAACAATATGATGTGATATGAAAATATCACACCATTACATAGATACATACGGTCTGTTTAGCACAATTTTTGTAAAGTGTAATTGCAAAGCAGATTGGTGTGTTTTTAATTGTGAAGAAACAGTTGGTGTTTAGTAGCAGGTGAGGAAGAGTATTTCCCACAAATGAAACCTTTAGAAATGCGAATGTGATGAAGGTTAATGTCCAACAAATCTAAAAAGCATTTGAAGATTAGTTCAAAGATTAATGACTACCTGCAGTAATACCGCATGTTTTTATGTAAGACTGCACGTTCAGGCATACTGTATATGCAGACCATGTTTGTAATATATGCCTGAGTGATTTGTATGTTGATTATATCAAGGTCATATGTTATCAAAGACAAGTGGTAATCATATGCCTGCAAATGAGTGCTTTTCTGTTTGCTCATGATTAATGTTCCATTCACAGAGGACATTAAGGATAAGTAGGGGAAAAAAAGAACTTTATTTAAGATGATTCATGTGCTATAACCAAATGTTTCAATTAGAATTATATTAAATAAAAAACAATAAAAGAAAAACATTTAATAACAACAATGGCTTATGACAGAAATGCAAGATTTTTTCTGCATAGTCTTAAATCTACTATTTTTAATGGGTTTAGAAGAAAAGATAAATAGCAGAGACGAGAGATTAAATTCAAATTAATTAAACCAACAAACAAATAATTAACAGCTCCTCCAAGCCTGTCCAAGTCATTTTATACTAATACTACTCACGATAAAACACATTAATCAGCATACGCCAAAAAGACCAATATGGTTAGAAAAAAAAAAAAAACATTTATGCCATCATGTTGCTTGCTTTTCCACCGCCGTTGCTTTCTGAGAGCTAATTTGTGATTCACTGTTAAGCGGTTCTGACAGGACAGCTTACACTTATTGCGGGTGTTTGCATGGCGTTAAGCATTCAAGCTGTAATGGTATAAAATTAGGTCTTTAAAACTCACTTCACATCAAATTCACAGGCATTTAAATGGGTCTTCGTTCCAAAAAAACTGTAAAAATATCAGCATGATTTCCATTTTCATGATGATTTTCATGTCAGTTTCTAGTCCATTGGTCCCCTGCTTAAAAATGGCCCCAATTTCACTGGCTGCTGTAGGAGGTTTTGTGGCATGATAACTAAATCAATATCCACCATGACTACACATAGAAAGACAGGGCTGAAGCAAACACAGGCTTATTGTGGAAAAGCAGAATTGTGGGAAATATCAAACGTGCCTTTTTACGATATGCCACGGCTTTGCAGTGATCTTTCCCTGTCACCTCCATATGGGCTTGACAGGTCGATATCTCCCCCTCAGCTCTTTTCTAGTGCGTATTTGACGTATTACTCACCTCCTGCCGTAGACGTGTCATTCTCAGTTACTCAGTGATCTCTCATACTGCCAAGTGACAGATAATATGACTTATGAGTGTATTGAGCTGAATTCGAGTTAGAAGTAGCTCTCAATTCACATGTAAATATTGTTTGGCCAGTTTAACTCCGCCTGAGGCACTGGAACTCTTCCTGTCCTGCTGATGTTTGTATAGTGAGTACTTGACCTCAGTATAAATTCCCACCGCAAACAAGGACTTCTCACCAAAACACCCACATTTTGGGAGCTTGGACATGGAGAGCCACACCAATAATAGATTTAAGTACAATACTTTACCATCTGTAGGCCTCTTTTCATGATTTAAGTCTAAGGTAGGCATGCACTGCTGTAAGAAACACATATCACACCATTTAATCAACTGTAACACAAGACGGAAGACATATTGGATGTGAGCACAAGCAAACAAATTACCCAACTTATTTATTAAGTTTAGGATTGGTCAGCAGCTATAGGCAGTGATCACATAAGAGCAATAATGCACATTTTATAAAGACAATGAAGCTTTTTACACAGTTTGCGTTATTAATTAGCGACTGGTTGACCACAAGCTGTAAAAGCATTATTACTCCAAAGTAATACTAGATATCCAAAGTCATTGTACATTCTGCTCAGTTTTGTAAGAGAAGCCTGTATACTATGTCAAACGAGGCCCACATAACAGAGTTTATTACACTGCTGTCTGGGATTTTTGATTCTCATTGGTCAGTCTGATTGACCGCTCATCTAGAAACCCTGTTTCCTGTCTGTGCTCATGTTTTGTCTTTGTCGACTTTACAAGTAAGCTAATAGAATATCAACTTGATAGTTATTACATGTTCTTTTTCTTATTCATTTATGTATTCGTGTTTTCAATCATTCATTTTTTAAAGTAGCCTAGTGTTAGGCTACAACATGCAGTCAGACGGTCATTATCAGGACTCATAATGAAGATGGCAATTTCTTATGAATTCGTATGATGTGTATGATATGGATAAGTAAATTTGTCACTGGTAAAGTAAGCGTTTAATAAGTTGAATAACGGGCAGTCACGTGTTAGTTTTTCACATCACACGCCACGACGTGAATCATTTAGCTTACACAATGGCTACCTTGTTAGTTTTCAATGCGTTTACCTCAGACTCTTTCAAAACACTCGTTTTTCGTGCCTTGTTAGCTCGAAAGTGTCACTTTTTTAACTAGTTACTAAGGCTTGAGCTGTTTCTAAGCAGTTATTGGAGTAACCAAGGTTGTGTTTGTGACAGAGAAAGCGAGAGGGAGGGAGCGCGCCTGTGATTATACCTGCGTCCGCTGCGGCTCTCTGCAGTGTTAATAGGCAGCAACATAATTACAAACAGCGAGGCTATTAGATTAATTAGTTTAGACAAAATCGAAATAATTTGTCATTTTGATCCTGCTGTCTGCCATTTATTTGTTGGCCGTGTGTCTGTCTGCTTTTATATTCTATGCTGGGAAGAAAAAAAAACATGAAATAATGATAAGGGACTGTAATGAACTGGAACGGCTTCAAATCCCTGCAGGTGCAGAACAACAATAAACACCTTAGGATGTCTTGTCAACCAATCAGAATCAAGCATTCAACAGCGCAGCGATATCATTTGCGATAATGACCGACTGACTGACCATTATTGTACTTATTTATCTATTTTACTATCGTCTACAAAATCTAAAGCTTATGAGTTTGTGAAAAGCTTTTTTAAAGTCATCATTCGACATGGTGTATATTATTGGATTGATCAGTGAGTTGATATAGCCAAGCCAATTGAAAAAGTCAAATAGTTCTCCATAAAAGCAGGATGGACAGAGGGGAACCAGCAGTGTGTAAATGAAAAACGGCAGCCAGCACACAATATAGGCTCCTAAAATAACGCCCAGGGTTTTAGTGGCTTTCCTCTCCCGCGCCGCCGAGATTCTCTTTTTCTCCAGAAGTGAATCGGACACAGTTACTCTAATTTGATTGTCACTGCCCAGAGACCCGCTGTCCGAGCACAGGTCTTGCCTTCCACAATGCAAAGGAGAAGTCGAAGCCACCGAAGCGGGGGAATTAGTGCTCAGATGTGCCGAAGTGAGTCTTTTCCCAGCTTTTTTGGGCGACTGCTTCAAAATGCGCTTCCTCGCCTCCACGTAAATCCGCCCGTACAGGGCGATGAGCAGCAGCGTAGGGATGTAGAAAGCCCCAAAAGTGGAGTAGATGGTGTAGAAGATGTGGTCCGTGTTGACCGAGCAGGTGGTCAGCTCCCCTGCCTTCACCTGCCTCCAGAAGAAAGGCGGAAGGGAGATGGAGATGGCGATGATCCATGCGGTCGCCACCATGCCCGCGGCGCGCGCTTGGGTGCGTTTCTTGGCATACTCGACCGCGTCCGTTATAGCCCAGTATCGATCCAAGGCGATTACGCAGAGGTGAAGAATGGATGCGGTGCAACAGGTGATATCTGAGGACAGCCAGATGTCGCAGATAACCTGCCCGAGCGACCACACGTGCGTGACCGTGTAAAGCACGCAAATGGGCATCACGAGCACCGACACCAGAAGGTCCGTGACGGCCAGGGACGCGATCAAGAAGTTCGCCGGCGTCTGGAGCTTTCTGGACTGGGAAATGGTGGCGATGACAAAAGCGTTGCTTAATATAGTCGCAAGAGTGATGAGACCGAGAACTGAGGCTAAGGTGACTTGGAACGCGAAACTTTCTTGTTTTTCGTCCGTTTTAGGCGTTAAAGTCACATTGGTGCCGGTCGAGGCGTTCAAAACCTCGAAATGGCCAGGTGTTGGTTTAAATTGACCGCTGCGCTCCATCCCAGCAGACATATGTTTTCATATTTTGGGAATAAAGCAGTATTTTCTGCGCTTCATGATTTCTGTCAGCTCCAGCATCAGGTGCAGACAAAAGCTCGTGGATGTTTTCGTTCTGTGACATGCAAAGATGCGTTTCTGCTTCATCCTAATTTTCAAACTTCGGTTTTTAAGAAAAATAAAAATCAGCCTCGGGCATACATGTTGCAAAAACTGCACAATATAAAGCATCCCAGAAGTTGTGTAAGAACATCCCTGCATCCTCCTTCAGTGCTCCTCTTGCTTCACGTCCACAAACGAGTCATCTTTAAAAGGTAGATACTTTGCCCGCAAGCAGCGTCAATTTTTCATAGGTTTCACTGATAGGCGGTCGCAGGGTTCTTGCTTTTTATAGGGCTCTGATGCAAAAGTTGCAGCTTTGATAACCATGATCTTCTAGTTTGAGAGAGGATGCTGTCCTCTGGGTCTTAGTGCCTCCTTGCCTTTTTATCACCTTTTTAATTAATCAAAAAATATACTCACACTCACGTTGTTCCGTACTTAAACTGATGTTTTGTTTCATTCTGTTTGTTAAATAAATTTTTAAAATATGATATGTTCCATATTAGACAACGTAACTGTGTCATGTAATCAACACCCCTTTTGAGCTATATGCAGCGTTATTGTATGAGTCAATTACTGTTTATTTACAGCTATTATTTTATACTTTTAATATAAGACTGCAATATATAAGAGTTACTGTACATTCAAGTTAATGGAAGGCAAGTTATTTTGAGAAATGTCCCAGTGTTTTGTCCATACAATGGAAGTCAAATGTCACTAGAACTGTTCAGTTAGCAATATTCTTCACTATAGCTTGTGCTCAACAAAGGAAAAATATTGAAAAATTTGATTTTTAGGATACTAAGATTTGGTTAAGTGATGTGGTTTAGAATTAAAACTGATTTCTGTATGAATGACACAGGTGTGTGTGTGTGTGTGTGTGTTTTGTGATTTAAACATATGTGACACTGGATCACAAAACAGTAAGTTTTCTGAGATTCATAATCTGAAAGCTAAATAAACAAGCTTTCCATTGGTGTATGGTTTGTTAGGATAATTGCCTCTAAATAGGTCAAAATTAAGTTTTTTGCAATGCATATCATTAATTAAAAATTCAGTTTTGTTTTATTTAAGGTAGACAATTTACAAAATATCTTTACTTAATATTCTTAATATTCCATAATTTGGACCCAAACAATATTGCTGGCTATTGCTACAAATATAGAGTCACATATGTCAGTTAAATCTGAGAGATAATTACTGACAAGATGTTCACATGACAGTTAAATATGCACTTTGTTCAATAGAACCTTAATGCCACTTCTAAAAAACTGAACTGAAAATGAATTACAAACCTGTGTAAATACACATTTTGCAAGAATTGTTTATTTAAAAAACATGATTTTGCAATGTAATTCTATTTCTCTGTTGTTTTTGTGTGTATTTTTTAGAGCTTGACAGATGTCTCACTGTAAAGTCCTGTATGAAAAAAGAGCATTATGAAGATTATTCCAAAAAAAGAAAAGAAGCAGGAATCTGTTTTGGATTGGCATGAGGGTGAGTAAACGCGGACAGAATTATTTTTCCCTTAAAGATTAGGTTTAAGATTGTTGATTTTGTATGCATTTAACTAAAATATGACTTTCTTGATGGCCAATTGAGTGAATGTCTTTACATTTTTAATTAGATTGTTGATTTTCAAGTGGTTATGTATACTGTACCTCTGCACATCTAAAATGAAATTAAATAAAGTTACTTATCTTTGACGCAGCGCGTATTAAGCATGAGGAAAAGCGCTTATCATTATTTTAAAGTACTTTAAATGCATTTGACTGCTCTGATGATAAAATCAGCCAAGTAAGGTTTAACTATAAACTATCAAACGAAGTGAGCGGCACCTGTCTGTCATCAGAGGTGAACTCTACAGTAGAAGTGAACCTAAACAATTAAGTGACCTTCATTATATAATCACTGAGTAAGCAGGAGTGTACTGGAGTGAATTATAATGTATTGAGCTCTTTTGTCGATACTGCTTCTCCTTCACCCCCGATGCTATTGTGTTGTACTAATTTCCCCTCATTTTGTGATTTGATCACGTGATGCCCACTTTATTTCCACATGAAAAGACTTTCAGTAGACACAATTACGACTCTCTTTTATGTACATATATAGCTCCTTGTGTTCTTTTCATTGCTTTCCACAATGTCCTGTTGAGCACAGTGCCAGTTCATCAAAAAATTCATTTTGGTTTCCCTAGTACAGAACCTAATGCAGCAAATTATCCTGAGGAAAGCCGCATTTGTCGCAGCTCGAGTGATTTCAACACTCCATATTGGTATGTGTGCCTATATGTGGGCGCAAGTTAAGTATACTATAAAACTGAGGCAAAGGTTGTCTGGATATATAACGTCTGCATATAGTGAAAAAAATGCCGCCAGGAGAATCCTTACATCAGCCTTGGTTGTGCATTTTGTATTGGCTCTTCTGTGTCTCGTGACCGATCGAGTCATGCTGTTGTGAAATGCTATTGGCTCTTGTCATTTTACAGGATGAGAGTGTCTTTGAGATGTGAGCATGTTAAGGGAGCGGGATAATTTCAGGGATTAAAACCATGTATTTAACTCTCTTCTTCGCATAAAGACATTGTATGGCTTCAGAAAGACTTGAAATGCAACATAACATGTTTTTCATGTTTTTTACTGCTTATAGTCAGTTTTTGCAAGAAATACCTGTGACTGCGCTTATGTTGTGTGTGTGTTTTATATTGTTCAGAAGTGGGTAGGTTTAGGGTAAAGGTGGGGCTAGGTGCTACAATGAAAGTATACATTTATACTGTATAACATTAATCCAGTTATCCGTGCATGGATCACGGCTGATGCCTGTCACTGACGTACAGGGGTATCTCTTCCGTGAACTAATCATGGAATGGCGATTCTGTGACACTACATGGAATTTGAGTTAAGAGTCCATGGTCTTTACACAGAATTTTGTGAGATCAGGTTGCTTCTGCCATTTCAGAGAGTAAGACATGGGAGAAGAATAGTAGAGTTAAATTATGTTATTTTTGTTTTTATTGCGCAAAAAAAGTATTCTTCTGAAGTTCATCCACTGATGTTACATGGACTGTTTTCAGTTGTATTGCTGTCTATGGAGGGTCAGATAGCTTTCTGATATCATCAAAAATATCTTAATTTGTGTTCCGAAGATGAACAAAGGTCTTATGGGTTTGGAACGACCTGAGGGTAAGTAATTAATGACAGAATTTTCATTTTTGCGTGAACTAACCCTTTAAACTGTATTTTTTGGGGGTCTGTAGTACACTGAAAGTCAATGAGAACCAAAATAAAAATAAAAAAGAAGATTTAACTAATACCAGCAGAAGTAAAAATTATTTTTTGAGTGATTATTCAATCAAGGCAATCCAGCAAGCCAATCAAATTTTTAATTATGATATATTAATACAAATATTGGCCAATATTAAATAAAATAATACATCTATAATATAATGTAACGTAATATAATATAATATAATAAATAAAATGATATACACATATTCTGGATTGATCGCATTAGGCCACATTTACTTTACATTTACACATCTACATTATGGAAAGTCCCAGCTGTAATTTAAAAGCCTTATGACTCCCTTCACAAAGAGCTTGTTCCCATTTCTAAGGATTTGCCTTCACAGTCACCCCATTACGCACCTCCCCATCGGAAGATCGTTTCCTTTTTTAACAGTCTTTAAATGTTGAACAGTAATTCAGTGAGATTTTTGAAGATGGTGGATGTTTTATACGAATCCTAAAGTGCAAGTCACGGCTAAAAGCTGCACTCTTTTGAATAAAAATGCAGCGTAACTGAAGAGAATCTTATTTCTGAAAAGCTTTGGCTGACATTTATTAGGTTTCCTAGCAATAGTCGTGCTAAAAAATTTTCCACCACTCATTCCCTACCTCTGGTTGACATGATTGCATCTTCACATATGTCCGTATGGAGTCATTCAATATGAAATATGATTATCAGTCATCAAAAACCTCATTCTACCCTATGGCCTATTGAAACTGTGCTCCTAAAGGTCAAGTATTATATACCGTAGTTAAATCTCAGGCAGTCACGTATGTATTTATGGGACAGTTGGAATGGGTTGAAGGCTAGGCTCAGAGCTGAAACATTATCAGTTTATTGTCCCAGATTCAAGCTGCAGCAACACTGTGAATCTGAACAATGCGTCTGTGTTCTTCCCTTGACAGTCTTGCGGACAAAATTGAATAAAAAGTTTCAGTATCTATGTGTAAATATGTGTTTTTCCCAAACATCTATTTGACTTAACATCTTCACACTCCCCTCGCTTTTTTTCTATACTGTTCTAACACTTCTCACACTTCGTCTGCAGCCTGCTAGAGACGTAATAGTAGGCTTGAAGGATTGAAATTGCCATGTGATGTTCAATCACGAAAACACCTTTGAAGATCTATAAAATGCATAAACGTATGAGTCTTGTGAGCGGAAAACATAATAAAAGCCTGCATCTCGGACTTATAGTTTTCCCAAGGTCACGAAAGTACACAAAGTCCAAGTTGAAAATCAATTTGTTGATACGCCCTTCAACATTTGACCCACCGCAATTGTTTGGTTCAGCAGAAATAAACTCTTCCATATCAATGATTTCCTTTCCTCCCTATCGAATTTAGGACTTTGCCATTTCCAGTTGTTTTCCCACTTGCCGTCTGCCTCCATATACAACAGGAAGTACAGTAAGGCATTACGCCATTTGACACTATGAAGGTGACCTAAAACCTTTGTCCTATGTAGTCAAATATCAAGTAGTCTGCAGTGAATCTTGTATATCCTATTGATTCCTACTCGTCTAGACGCTGCATCAGTACACACGATCTAACTTTAGATTTGTTGTACCTATAAGCTGTTTGTTTTCATACCAGCAGATTGACATGTTATGTCTCCCTGAACCTTTTCAGGCCAAAATGTACAAAGGACAGCTTGGGTAAGACGTTTTTTAAAGGCATAGTTCACCCATAAATGAAAATTCTGTTACTCTCATGTTGTTCCAAAACCTGAGGCCTTCATTCATCTTCGGAACACAACTTGAACTCATTATATTTGCTTTCATTGCACACAAATCTACTATTGTGTAGCTTCATAAAATTGAGGTTGAACCACTGATGTAACATGGATTATTTTAATGACGACTTTACTACCTTTCTGGGCCTTGAACATGGTACAGTAGTTACGTCGTTGTCTATCTATGAAGGGTCAGGAAGCACTCAAATTTTGTCAAAAATATCTTAATTTGTGTGCTGAAGATTGGATGTACTCATCTCATTGTGTTTTCTGAAGAAGTCTTACAAAGGCTGCATTTATTGTTTTTAAATACATACAAATGACTATATTGTGATTTATTTTATTTTATTTTATTTTTTTACAGTTAAACCATTTTAATATAGGCTACTTTAAAACTTAATTTATTCCTGTGATGGCAAAGCTGAATAAAAAAATAAATATAATAAATAAATAAAATTAATAAATAACGTTACTGACTTCAAACCCTTGAATGTGAATGGTGTTTGTATGTCTATATACAGTATTTAAATAATTTTAAAGTAAATAATTTTATCTCTTGTGAATCCCTGGGTGTCTTTGGTCTCTAATTTGAAAGCTCCCAACTAGAAAGTACATAGAAAATTAGTCTCTGTTTGTCCAAGAGCAGCAGAAATGTGTCTAGGATGTCCAACTTTACTGGTCTCCCATCAGTGGTTTACACCATAAAATGAGCTGAGAGATTCATAAATCATCAGGCTGTGGTAATTCTTTGGACATTAATGGGCTCTGATGAATTATGAAAATAGCCTCTGTTTAGTTTACTGTCAACATAGGCAATTAAGTCTGTTCAATATGTCTTGATTGATGTATTTTTGTCAGCACAACTGTAATGATGCTCTCAAAGTCTTGGCTCAAAGGAGTGAAAGAACGGCATCTGAACAATGAGTTCTACTTCGTTCTGAAGATGCCAATAAGGTATTATGTGACTAGACAATGTGGGCCAATTTCCCAGATATAGATTAAGCCTTGGTCCTGGACTGCTGAAAACCATGAATGAAGAATCACTATTGTCAGTGAAACCTAACCTAGAACATTGGCTAATTTGCATCTGGGAAAACAGCCACGAAAGTTTTCCAAACACAGATTAAATCTGGCCGGATTAGGAAAACCATCCCAAAGTCATCTTTAGCAATGACCGGTGGCCATACTTTGCATTTAATTATTTGAAGTTTATTAAAATTCAAGAGACCATCCAGACAGCTCAAAGACCATTTTAAAGTGCCTACAGCTATCTGACCAGAGCACTTTCATCACATGCCCGTTGCCGTTTGGACTTAATCGAAGTGAGCGAGAAGCTGGTGTCAGGACATTTATATATGAATGTGATTTTCATTCACATGCTTGAGAATCTTATCACGAGGAGGCACAGATCTACTTCTCTCAACACCTTCGCAAGGTGTCATATTGTTTTCCGCAGGTGTTTCACTATGAATATATTGAGGGTAAAAGTATGTGACGCTCTGTTGGCAGTTCTCACAGTGTTTTCTTTAGTATAGGTAAACACTGAAACGTAAGGTTCAGTGAGAGTCACTAGAAGTCCAGCAAATTTAAATGGACAGATAACATGGTAATATGGAAGCCGTGTAACCTAGACTTGCTGGAGGGCCAGGAAAGAGGATGATAAAATTGGGATCCATTATAAACTCTCCCAGACATCCTGTGCTTGGAGCTCCTTCGACTACCATATTTCGCCATAGTGGTGTAAGAATGATGCCATCAGACAATGCTGTGTTTCCTTCCTCAGCTACTCATCCTCATCTTGCCATTTTCACCTTCAGGCTGTTTCCTCAGTCAGAACTAACAACATTGCACTGGTACATGGTTTTTGTGGCACACATGGACTTGACACTTGTCCATCTGTCTGCTATATGGAATTTAGAGATATCGACCCGAAGCAGGATGCTTCTCTGTATTTATATATTCCCATAAGAAATGTGTAACCAAATTATTTGAAGTAATTTTACTTTTCTAAATGAATAATACCATGATGTAAGAGAAAAATACTATTTTTGTGTTCCTCAGAAAAAAAAAAGACATCCAAATGACCCGAGGGTGAATAAATAATGACAGAATTTAAATTTTTGCATGTATTATTGCTTTATCCAATCATGACAGCTCAGCGCCAGAAACCCTTTGGGTGACCTCAGGCTACTCCATTTTCAAAGCAGTTTATTTTCCAGAAGTTTATGTGTGAATACATGTGGTGCTCATTAACAACACAACAATATCCATATGGCAGAATTCGAGGATCGAGAAATAAGTGTCTTTGGCAGTTGCAGTGTTTAGATGGCTGAACAGATTGTTGTGACAGTTTGTTTTTTTTAATAACTCATAGTGTGGATTAGACGCTAAACACATCTTGTGGTTTCGAGAAAAAGAGTATTCATATCCGAAGACTTTTATTGTTTCTATTTTATACCTCTGCGAAACTGCTGTGAAAAACCTTACATCTTAGCAAGCATTTTGTTGTCTTGGAATATCGAACATTTAAAATATAACATCTTTGTTTTAGAAACAGCAAAGCCAAGTTATAATTTAGATACACGTTAAGTTTAGTTCTGTGTTTGGAAAATAGGCTATCACCCGTCTGATCCATCATGTCAAAGCACTCTCAGATGGATGCATTAGCAGTAGAATGCTCTCCACAGACTAAATAAGGCTCTATGGGACGGGAGAGACTTAAATGAATTATGCGTTAACTGATCAGATGGAATTCTGATCTGTTCCTGGCTTTAACATTGTTCAGGGAGTGGAATTCAATTTGGATGTATTAGTTAACCCATCGAGGAGTGGGAGCGAGGCTCTTCTGCCGGCCTTTGGCTTCGACAGATTCGCCACAAATTTGATAAAGCTGTTTTGTGAAAATCTCCATTGAATCATTTCACTGTGCTGGATACGAACGGCGGATTACGAGCCATTGGCACTGCCCACATTCTCCACCATACGATGGGAAAGATTTCACTCCCGCTTGTGTTTGTGAGTCAGTCCTAGATCTGTTAGATTGTAGATTCGATGCCTACATCAAGCTCAGAGTGTTGCCAGCCTTCTGGAGCTGATAATATTCCACCATCACCCAACCAGCCTCAAGCTAAGGAGAGAAATCCCAAGCTCCCACAAGCCATTGAACAGATTCCAGTGTCCACCCCCCCTCTGTCTCTGCCTCTTTCCACTGAGAGCTTGCAAAAGAAGGGCCAGAGGATCCATAATATCCACTGCACTGGAAACTCGTGAAGCGCAATGGCAAAAATGTCAATTGTTTAGATTTTCTCATTGCAAATTCTTTAGTAGCACCACATTATTTCATCTGCTGATAGACTTCGGGCAATGATGTTGTCGCATGCAGAGCGAGATACAGGGGAATGCTTATCTCAGTTGGAAGTGGTTACGTCAGCCAAAGTTTTTTAAAGCCATGTACTTTCGAATGACCCTCGTGATACTGTATGTATTTCACCAAGTTGTAAAAGCTATCCTCAGGGTGGTGACCTATATAACTACGAAGAGTTCTGCATCACTGCCCCCTCCCCACCGATCCATTACGATATGTTTTCTCCGTCAAAGAAGCGATGTCTAACTAGACTGCATCTGAGATATTTTTCTCTATTTCTGGGTTGAAGCATGTGCCCACATTTAGAATGTTGGTGCGAAGTAACCTGGCAACCGTAATCTGCAATATGTGCCGCTCCGTGAGAGAAATGATCTCTCGCAGTTGGAGCGGTGATGCACGACACTGGAAAGATTCATGTTAATAGAGCGCTGGTCGCTGCTTTGACACGTGAGCGAAGGAAAGACATGGAGGACAGCTGATACTGGGTCAGCCACTCATATCCAATCCTCTTGCTAAAATTGTTACCTCTGGAGGGGAGATTACAGATGTAAGAGCCAATGATAGGGTTTGGGGTTCGGATAACACTCCATTGGATGCCAGATGATGATCTAGTTAAACCCCCTTCCAGGTGAAAAGAGAGTAGAAGGTAGTTTTTATTTACACCGTGCTCTGTTTTAATTATGTTTATTCACCTTTGTGGCACTTAGGGTTCCTATAGGTCTGTTTTAGTGGTAGTTGACAGCGGTGACTGATGGCGGTTGGTTTGGGTTATTTTCTGACTGAGATGTCAGACTGCTGATTTCATGGGCGTTTGAGTTGGGAAATGGACGTTTTGGATTTTGTAAAAGTAGAGCTCAGTCAGTAGAATTAAGTGGTTGATCACAAAAATTAATTTTCAGTTGTCACTCCTGCAAAAATCTCTTACAATAAGGCACTTTCAGTGGAAGTGCAATTTTAATTTGCTGTTACAACAGTCGATTGGAGGAAAAATGATATTTCAGTGCTTTCAGGTAGGCATTATATTTGCAATATATTTGCATTATACCCAGAATCATGTTAATTATGAGGAATTTGTCTTGGTAAATTTGAGCTCTTCTCTAACAAGAAACTTCACAAGTTTTATGAGCGAATACAAGAGAACATAAAAACATTTAAATATCTTTTTTTCCCCCTGCCATTATTTTTTCACCATTTGAATCGGTTTGTCTATTTTACAGACACAAGAAGTAAACAAATATGTTAACGTGTTTTTAGTGTGTGGAAAAAAAAGATTGCTAACCTTTTCTGTGTAGTTATATCCAATTTATGACTTTGTTGCCAGGACAACACAATGCCTATAACACTAAAATGGCCATGAAACCAGCTTTACAGCTCGAATAATACTCAAGTTTTAACAGATGAATTAATGTAAGTGCTTTTTCCAAATAATATGCTTCACATTTCTGCTGTTAAATTATCCATAAATTGTGCCCATTTACTTCCATTGTGAGTGCCTCATAGTGACCTTGTGTTACGAGGGAACATTATGCCGCAAATGCTGCTGATTGAGCATAACTCATATTGAACCCAGAATCTGAAAGTCATCTTTTCTATATGTTCACCATCCTTGCTGTTTGCCCTCTTTCCTTTTCTGTCCCTTTCTCTCGATCTTTCTCTATTCTTTATTTATATGATGGCTTCACCTGAAGGTTTTTGCAGAAATGATATATCAAACACACATTCCCCCAGATCTGTCAGCGGCTCACCAGCAGCTAATATCCTGGCTCCAGATTTAGGTATTGTGTCTACACTGCAATGTAATTTTGTGTCGAGTCATCAGATGTAAGATAAGCGCTAAGGTCTCTATGAAAAGTTTACAATGCATCAATAAAGCACCGTTATCATGTCGGAGGGAAATCAACTTGGAGCTGATGAGCAATTCCTCGAGGCATAAAAATTCACCACATGCCGTTTTCATGAACGAGAGGGCATGCCTCTGAGGTAACACTTTCAGATGAAAGAGCCCTTCCCGTTCCTTCAAATAAATGGATGTTTCTGTGTGAGCATGTAATGGCTCGTGCCTCGCATTGTGGTGGCTGGTGTGAGGTTGTAGGACTCTGACTTCATTGATATTCTGATGAGTTTTCCGCTGCGTCTGAGTAATATGAAAATGCAGTCAGTGAGTAATCATGTTTTATATCAAGACCAAACACAGTGCTTTCAGTGCACACACACACACCACAGTGACCATGCACATGAAGTATTTCACGTGCCAGTGCACATCATAGCGATGCATCAAAACTAGAGAAAGAAGAACTAAAGAGGATATAGGTCGTTTTATTTATAGGTAGCATGCATGTATAGTAGAGTTAAAGTAGACACACATATATATATATATATTTCTTTTTCATACTACAAAATAATTTATTATTGATTGCTAAAGGTAAAAAGGGGTTAAAAATAACAATTATGAAAAATAAAGGACAGCTATATGGTGGACAAGCAACTTTTATTTATGAATATAATACTATCTTACACAAAATGTATATTCATATTTATTAGCATTTATAATTCATAAATATTTTATGCTAACCACAGACATATTATGAAATAACTAGTCTTATGTAAAAAATGTGTCTACTTTAATTTTACACATCTGGGGCAATATGATCTCATGCATTAATAGCTATAAGAGTTATTGCCTTGTCTTTCAGAATGGCTTTTGTTTCCCTCTTGTGCTTGAAATAGCCCACATAGCACATCATATTCACGTCTGACTGTGAATACGAGGCATATTGTGATGAAGAGACCTGCGTAATGTGGAGGTGTAGGAAAGAGAAACATGTAGATGAGCCAAGAAACTTAATGATACTCATATGTACGTTTTATGAATGGTTTAATTCTCTGTGCAACATTCTGTCATGCATATGCATTTGCTTGCAAGCTACATGGAAAGTCGTTTTTCCGTATTAAAAAAAGTAAACTAAATATTATATAAGGTATAAGTAAAATATTTTCTGTTCTGCTTCTTTCGATACAGGGCTTCTAAAAGCACGATGTCCAGGTCACTGGGACTTATTTCAACCATCCGTTGATTAACAAGCAGAAGTTGGCACCCTTGCGCGGCTTGATTTATTCACTCATCTTTCAAGGAAATAAGAGCCTTTAATGAGCTGAGATGGTTGAATGGGTGTTACGTCCGACGGCTGAGCCGCCTGCCAACCTCCTGATCCTGACACAGCACAAAGTGCCATCCTTCTGAAGGTGCCCTTAAGTCAGACAGGCCTCTATGGCTGTCATGCTCCGGTGGTCAAGGCTGTCCTCTCCGGGCTCTGATCCACAGAGGGCTTTTAGCCTTAGTGGAGCAGAATGCAGAAGCAAAACATCCAACAGCACACTTTTTAAATTCACAGTTTATCCTCGTCCTCTCTCCGGTTCAGAGACAGGACAATGTCAGACAAAACAGAGGGGGTTAAGCTATCGGTGAAGGAAAATAAGAAGGTTAACCATTTTTATTCCATTTAATCTATTTTCAGGATTTAGAGATATAACAGGGTATTTTTATACATTAAACACATGAAGAGCATTCTATAAATGTCACAGTCTGACGAAACCGTGCTTACTTCGATGCACTTTTTAAATAATAATTATTATTGTTTGGTGTTTTGTAACAATGTACTACCATTTACAAATTTGGGGTCAGTAAGTTTTTTTTATTTTTTTATATAATAATAATAAATAAATGAATACTAAAGGTAACACTTTACAATGTTAAAATGTTTATTAGTTAACTACATTAGTTACCATGAACTAAAATTGAACAATACTTCTACAGCATGTAAATCTTAATGCTAATTTAAAATCACTAGTTGTGCTTGTTAACATTAGTTAATAACTAACAATGAATGACTGTATTTATATTACCTAATATTAACAAAGATTAATAAATACTTTAATACGTATATTTGTTGATCATTGTTCATGTTAGTTAATACATTAACTAATGTTAACAAATGACACCTTTTTGTAAAGTCTTACCATATAAATAAAAAATACAGTAAATAAACACATTTTAGTTACTTCTACCTTATGTAAGATTTTATTTAAAAATAAATTAGTTTTTAAATTTTTTTGAACCTTCTGTTCATCAAAGCATGAAATTTCCAACAAAATATTAAGCAGCACCATTATTTTCAACACTGATCATGATAAGAGATCAAATCAGTATATTAGAGTGTTTTTTGAAGGATCATGTGACATTGAAGACTGAAGAAAGGATGATAAAAATTCAGCTTTGTCGTCATAGGAATTTAATTACTTTTTACAATATAAATATATATATATATATGTATTACAACACAGAAATTCAGCCATGGTGGGCATAAAGAGACATTAAAAAATCTTTCTGACCCAGCATTTTTGAATGGTAGTGTATATGCAGTTTATTTAGTCACTATGGGATATTTTGTACTACATGTGTACTACATGTGGCCCCATACCTACAGAAATAAGATCATTGTCTTGGGCATGCCGTGCCACTGCTGAAGATCTGTGAGTCAGACTGACAACTGTGCTGCAGCACAATTTCAATTTCAAGGAATTGATCCCCCCCCCTCATCACGTTATCATGTTAGTTTTTGTTACCAAGGGAAGGATATTCCTTAGCAACACACAGGAAAAGCCTCGGAGCTCTGGAGATGAATGACACCTTAATGGTTTTATTAAGCTTGTTTATTACTGTGAAAATAAATAGCAGTGCATGTAGATCTGATCCTCATTGTCAGTTACTGACATGTGACTCATTTGTAAGTACAATGCAATTATGGGAAATTAATGGTGTGGTTTCAAGAGCAACACAGAAAAACATTTCATAATTCACATCGTTTCATTTAAATACAAACAACTTAACTAAAAACTAAATTAACTGCATTTTCAAACAAATAAATATTAAATAATTACAACACTGAGAAATGAAAACATTAGAAATAGAATAAAATAAAATATATGTTAACTAATAGGACTTTGTAAAGTGTCATTATTTTACTATATAATATTTTTAGTGCTGGGCAATGATTAATCGCGATTAATCGCATCCAAAATAAAAGTTTTTCTTTACATAATATATTTGTA
>JAUCMS010000031.1:13333698-13358054 GCA_032357445.1 Enteromius radiatus | reverse complement strand
ACGCATATATTATGTAAAGAAAAACTTTTATTTTGGATGCGATTAATCGCGATTAATCATTGCCCAGCACTAAATATTTTATTATATTGCCTTATATTAAACACTTTACTATAGTTACATTAGTTAACATTTATTAATGCATTAAAAGCAATGCATTTGTTACACTATTAATTCATCTTTGTTAATATTAGTTAATAAAATACATCTTATCTTTGTTAGTCCATGTCAGTTCAGGTATATTATGTAATATAAACGTATAAGTTTGATGATTGATGTTAATTATTGTAATGTGTAATTTAAAACAGTCCAATTAGTTAACACTGATTAATGACAGGATGTATACATTTTTTGTTAATTTTAGTTACTAAAAACACAACTTTTCATTCTTAACGTTAACTAATTTAATGTTAACAAATGGAACCATATTGTTAAGTTTAACCAATATATTAAGTGTTGCATATAATATAATATAATCTTTTGCTCATTACGCAGGAAAATAATAGTTTTTCTGGATTTTTCCAGATGAAATTCGGGCAAATATTTACTGCCACCATGTGCGCCGATGCACAAACTGCAGCATTTCTGTTCCCAAGATTTCCTCATCCTGGTTGACCTCAAAATGAATAGTTTGTATGTAACTTCCATGTTTTCTGCTCATTTATATTGCAGCACATTACAGTATGTGAAGATAAAATTCTGTAAAATGTGCTTTAGCATCTAAAACCTAAATAATATATATTAATTTTCCTTATCCAACCTCAGCTCTTCAATACTATCTTAACGCAAACTAGTGAATGTTGGGAATGTTTCTAATAGTGAGGAATGTGTTAAGGGTTGTGTTGTCACTGACCCTGAGGTTTCTCATGGAGTTATCAGAGAGGAGTGTTGCAGAGCCACTCTTATCTTTATGTTTACATGTACTTGTATTCACTCTCAGGCCTGTCTCTTGCAGGGCGTGTGAGATGAAACATTTCAGAGAGACCACCAGTGAGAAAACCACCATTAACTCACTTGGATCCATATACAGCCTGAGTCTACTGCATATAGCGGGTTTTGAAATTCAACAGAAGGTAAGTCCATTTCATAAGCAATACAGCGTGTCCAGCGGGTGGCACAGACAACAACGAGACAGCTCAAATGTTACCTTTATAGTTGCTGTTTATAGGAGACATCACAGTGTGACTGTTTACTCTCTAGTATTGACTTTGAAATGAAGGTGGATGGTGAGATTGTTTGGGAGAAAGATGGCTACAAACTACTGTGTGCTTTTGTGTATTTGCTTTGCAAATGGTGGCTATGATTGCTTGTGCTTGTATGTCACAAGACCAGCTGACTGTGGAGATGTTTCTCTCACTGAAATGCAATTTTTGTTGAATTTTATTAACACTGAAGTCTTGTGGTGTTTGATTGTAGAGAAACATAAATATTGTGGTGTTTTTCTAGTATGGGTGGAGAAAAGCTGGTGGCTTGCATGTTGGTCACTGTGTTAAGTCTGACACTAATGAGGTCAGTTTATGGCCAGCACATGCCAGAAGAACCGTGCTCGGTCCAGATCCTCGTCCCTGGACTCAAAGGTACTACAAGTAAACACCACATTATGTCATACTCACTAATTATGCTCCTTTTAATGTGGTGCTCACCAAAGCTGCGTTTATTTTATTAAAAACAAAGTAAAAGCTATGAAATGTATTATATTTATAATATCTATTTTAATATATTTTAAATGTAAATCATTTCTTTGATGTAAAGCTGAAATTTCAACATCATTACTCCAGTTTTCACTGTCACAATCATTCTGAAATGCTGATTTGCTGCTATATAAATATTTATTTTTATTATCAGTATTGAAAATAATTGTGCTGCGCAATATCTGTCTGGAAACCGTGATGCAGTGTTGCCAAGTCTATGGTTTTCCTACAGAATAGAGTTACTTGTTGCGCCTCGTTTTTCATGTGCGTGGTTTCAAACAACCTCTATAATGTGACATTTAGCCAAAGCAAATACAAATTTTACTAGAGGAACCTTGCCAAAGATGTACATTTTTAGTCCCCAGAACACGATAGTTACCAGCCCCCAGCCCCCCTTTCCCCCTGATAATGCCATCTGGCTGAGTAGCATTTCGGTGGGTTTTCTTGTGAAAACCTGGCAACCCTGCTGTGATAGGTTTTTTTTTCATTAATAGAAAGTTCAACAGAACTCCATTTACTATTAACATATTATATAATTTTCTAGTTTGCTGCCTGTTAATAGTTAGTAAAGTAGTTGTTAAGTTTAGGTATTGGGTAGGATTAGGGATGTAGAATAAGGTCATGTAGAATAAGGCATTAATATGTGCTTAAAAATCTAGCAATATGCATTCTAATAAGTGTTACCGAAAATCCTATAAACAGAAAACACACACAATATACGCATACTGCAGCAACAGTAAACACATGTTGTTTTGAATAGCTTTGTCTGTGCAAGTCTATGACTTTCTTTGTGTATTCCTACAGGTGAACCAGGAGAGAAAGGAGAGAAGGGAGCACCTGGGAGACCTGGAAAAGTAGGGCCACCTGGAGAGCCAGGTAACTCTAAACCGTGTTTTGAGAGCTTAATCGAATTCCATCAGTGGCTTTTAATTACTATCCACTTACATGATGAAACATGACTCAGGTTCTTTACGAACCTTTAGAGAAGTTTGAGGTGTTAAAAGAATTACGAAACTTTTAAACCAACAGGGAGCTGCCAAATATGCCCCTGAAACTTCCCTTATCTTGCTTTTAAATAGCTGAGCTCATCTGAGCCAGCGTTGACCAATCATTGTGTTGAACATACTGATAAACAAGGAAATTAAACTCCATTCTGGGAATTAGTGTATTATTTGGTTCCTATCCGTGCTTATTACATATTAGGTTTATGCATTATTTTCCAGGTCCTCCCGGAGTTAAAGGCCAAAAAGGTAGCACTGGACGTTATGGAAAGATGGGTCCCGCTGGACTCAAAGGTAGAAAGAAATTGCAGTTCTGAAAGTAATCAGCCTTGTTTTGTCTAACTGCTTAATAATGCAATAGGCCTCTTTTTTTCCTAGGTATAAAAGGTGATATGGGAGATCCAGGACCCAAGGGCCCAAATGGAGAGCCAGGTATATGCCTTTCCGAAATAGAATTCAGTTCGTATCAGTTGATAATTGATTTGAACTCATTAGGAATCAGTTTAATGCTTGGATTGCTCATGTGAATGGTCTCATATTTAATTTGTCTCCTCAGGCGTCCCCTGTGAGTGCGCACCCTTACGGAAAATGATCGGTGAAATGGATATTCAAGTGGCGCAATTAACCAATGAGCTGAAGTTCATTAAAAATGGTATGTCCAAAAGAAAGAATGAATCATTCTACCAATGTTTATGAGATTACAGTAATGTGATGTTGTCAAGTTGATTCATACAGTTGTTCATTTCGATATGCAGGGTGATTGCACACAGACAAAAGTATTTACCCATTAGCCAGAAGCTCTTTTGTTTGACTGTCAGAATGCACTTATGTGAACGCTGGCTGTTGCCGTGTGATTATAGAAATTCAGATCCTCATTTTTCAGCCCTGCCCTCCCCCGCAGCTGTCGCTGGCATCAAAGAGACAGACAGCAAGGTCTATCTGCTGGTGAAGGAGGAAAAGCGCTACAGGGACGCGGAGGTGTTTTGTCAGGGGCGAGGTGGACACCTGGCTATGCCTAAAGACGCGGCGGCTAACAGAGCCATCGCTGGCTACGTCTCCACAGCTGGCCTCAGTCGAGTGTATATCGGCATTAATGACCTGGAGCGAGAAGGCCACTTTGTGTATGTGGAGCGCTCACCCATGACCACTTTTAGCAAGTGGAGGGAGGGCGAGCCAAACAACGCTTACGATGACGAGGACTGCGTCGAGATGGTGTCTTCGGGCGAGTGGATTGATGTGGCCTGTCACCTCACCATGTACTTCGTGTGTGAGTTTGACAAGGACACAGTATGAGCTTCACTGCCAATCTATAGGGGGAAAGTCCATTTAGACTCCGGTATAATACTCCAGTATTAAAGAAAGCTGGGATTTCTATAAAAAAGTGAAGTACTTCTACAGCAAGGCTTCATGTAAAGCTGTTTAAAACCACACTTAGTTGTTATTATACACAGCAGTTCAAACATTTAGGGTCAGTAAGATTTTGAAAGTTTTAAGAGCTTACTAAAGCTGCATTTATTTGATCAGTAAAAAAGTATTTTTTAAATGCAATTAATTTCTGTGATGGCCAAGCTGATTTTTAGCAGGCATTACTCATAAATCATTCTTACAGTATGCCGGAATTGCTGCTTAAGTAACATTCTTGTTATAAATGTATCAATTTCTCGTACTCACAGAACTAGCTAACATGAGTAAATTTACATAACACAGTCTTCTAGACTGAACTGTAGAAATTAATAGTCGGACAGCATATTCTCCCCAGAAAAATGACTGGAATGGCTGTCCCAGTTTACCAGTAGTACATCATGCCATTTAATACATTATTCGCAGAATGGAACAATGTTAAGGTCCCATAAAGGTCAGTAGATGGTGTATATTGTATATACCAATCATATTAAGTCATTTTATAAACTTGGTAGGTTATAAATGTGGTATGAAATGGCTTATTCCATCCAAAAATAGTTGTTTTTATCAATAGATCATACATTATGATACATGTAGCCTATTTTATGACTTTTGAATCAATCAGTAAATATTTGAATATGAAGATCAACAGGCTTTGTCTTAAAACTGTAGTTTTTAGTATTTCGATGTATCCTTTTTTTGTAGCACTAATAAAATTCCTTTATTCTTTGCAAGGTTTTATCATTGAGAAAGTAGGCCTGTGTTAAAGTAGTGATCTGTCGCTCTCTAGTGGTCACGTGTGGTCACTCTGATTATTTTCTGTACTTACTGTATGTGCTGACAAGGTCAAGCCGTCCTGGAATTAACTATGCATGAAAATATAACAGCAGGCAGGAAATCTAATTAATTTGGGGCAAAGTGGCAATCTGTACACCTCTGTTGCACATATAACAGTGTTTTTCCTCATAAATCTTTAAAGATGGAGGGTACTTGAATTTCATAATGGGTCTTTAGAATGAACTTTACAAACATAATCAGGCGACCTGCTTGTAAACTGATCTGTTATTCTACACTGACCATCACACCAAACAGACAATGGCATAAGGAACCTATCCTGCCATAAACTATATACTGATATACTATTAACCACAAATCTGCTAATCATCAGTAATAAATCAGCCTGGCCAGTGGCAACAAATATTATAATAAACATTTTCATTTGACTTTTAAGTTAATGAAAAGATTTATATAAAGTAAATAATAAAAATTATTTATAAATAAATTGTTATATAAGTTATATAATAAATAAAATATTCTGTGCTGTAAAAAGTGGTAACCTGAGTTACTTTGAAGAGCTATTTCTACCTGATTTAATCCTTATAAAATAGTTTAGTTAAAATAATAGCCTACATGTAGGTTGATTGAGTGATGACAATCGAGACATATTTTAGTTTATGTACGTTAGACCTTTATTTCAAGTCAAATTTCAAGTCACTTTTGCTAGCAAGTTTCTGGTAAAGTTCTTGAAAGGTTAAAATTCATGGGAAGAAGACGGCCTTCAATGGTGCATGATTTGAACATGACACTGAAAAAAATAGGCTGTAGTGGTTAAGTTTTTTCGTCGCTCATTTCCACTGATAATAATAAAAAAAATATATATATAGACTATTAACCACTAAAACAAAACTGGAAAAAATCACGTTGACACTTATAGATGAAACTGATATTTTTGAATAGCTGACCTACTGTCTCTGACAACAGGAGTAAGTAATACACTGATTAAAATTTAATCTATGGTTTGGCGGTTGTCTAAATCTCCAGTTACCTCAGCACAAACTAAATTAGAACAAACCACTTTTTTAAAACCAGCTATTAAAATAAAAAGAAATCGTTCTAACCGATTACGTATAAATCATTTTGTTTGTTCAAAGAGAGTTGAGGCATTGTAACCAGCACTCTTGCCATTTCTTGTTGTTTTCCTAGCGTTTCACTCCGTTACTATGGAAACTCGTCCAAACAACATCTGGCTGCCTCCAGCACGCGGAAGACAACGATTCTTCTAACAACTTTTGTGTTGTGGTTACTAAAATTGAGTTTTATTTCCAAATTTAATCTGGGTTTTTGAGCACCTCCCCGTGGATTACCGCAGAGTTGTTTTAGTTCATAATGTCTGGACGGAGTTCTTATGCGCATCCTCCGCCAACCAAAACGGTTGTTGTGTTTAGGAATGGAGATGCTTTTTATCCCGGCCGAAAATTTGTTATCAATCAACGCCAGTCATTCACTTTTGACAGCTTTCTGAATACTGTCACTCAAGGCATCACAGCTCACTTTGGGGCAGTGCGAAATATTTACACCCCTAACAAGGGTCACAGGGTGGCGAATCTGCAGCAGATGGTGCATGGAGAGAGATATGTGGCAGCTGGAGCAGAGAGACTCAAAAAGATGAAGTAAGTATTCAGCCACATTTACAGGAGAGTAACGTTAGCTAATGCTGTCGTATTGTGTTGAATGATGTTTAGCTAATTTTAACATGAAAATTCATGTAAAGCAGACTAATGCAGGGTAAGGTGTACAGTAAGTTTACATGTTACTTAATAATTATTCGTTTTTATTTATTTTAATAATAATTATTATTTTTATTTTACATTTTATAATGCAAAACCATCAAAATAATAATGTACTTATATTATATTATATTATATTGACATAATACTTTCTCTGTTCTTTTTCTTTGATAGCTATCGTCACATAACAACACAAAAACCTCCAAAACAGAAAAGTGAACCGGTAAGAGTAACTTCACCATTCTAGATAGAATGATTAAACAAGATAAGACCTTTTCTCATTCTATGAAGACATGAGCAATTAATAAATAGGGACAACTTTATTGATATGTCTATATGTAAAACATACCATGGATATGTATTTGGAAAAAATGGTTTCAGTATGATTTTTACTGGTGTTCTTCTGCACCCTACATTTTTCTATTATTGACTGTTACATCTCTCTGAGAGAATATCAGTGGGAGGTTTCTCCAGACTGTAGCGGATGACTGATTTTGTGCCCCTTGTTGCTGAAAAACATGAAGTGCACACGTGTATTGATTTCACTACAAAAACTCAATTTGAGTCAGCTGTTTTATTTTATTTTACATCAAGTAGTAGCCTGTGTAGGGCAGTGTCTGAATACTAGAGGAGTTTTCTGACTCTGCATAAAATTATTTTAGGTTATTAATCAACATTTAATGCAAATACTGTGCAAATGCTTTGTGTTACTTATTACAGACACTTACCTTTAATTACTTTTCATTAGTGTATACAGTAAAATAGTGGCAAATTTCAAATCTTCCCTCCTTCCTGTACTCACAAGAACTTTATTCGCCCAAACTTTATTTGCTGATGTAGCTCAAATGTAGTACAAAGCTGATGTCGACTATAAATTCTGCTTGCAAAGTCATTTGCCTGATAGGGCAGTATAGCAAAAAGTCACTTTCAGATGAAGCCATATTGTACCCTGTTGGTACAAATACAGTGACCATTAATATCATGTGTTAAAACATGAATAAAAAAACGAAATGCTGGTTACAGCTGTTTAACTGTTTACAGTCAGCTGTTGAATAATTACAAAAGATGTTGTTATGCCACAGTTTAGCACAAGGGTGCTCAGCCCTGCTCTGGAGTTCAGTTACACTTCTGCTCACACACCTGTCTGTAATTTTCATGCAAATTGCAGACCTTGATTATCTGCTTCAGGTGTTTTTCATTAAAGTTGGAGCTCAACTCTGCGGGATTGTGAACTATAGTCAACAGGAGGCACAATATAAGCACCAAAATACTATACTATGATGAAAAATAGATTAATAAATAAATAGAATGCATTTTACTGTTTTGTATTTTAATGTATTTTATCATTTAATTTTTTCCTGTCATGGCAAAACCAAAGTTTCAGAGGCTGATCTGTTTTGCATAGGATTCAAATCAGGAGTCAGAAGATTTCAAGTTTGGACAATTTGAAGTGACTTATTAAGCTAATAGCTTTTACAACCTTCCTCAGAGACCAACATGAAATGGACCATAATAGAGCAGTAATCATAAAAATGCCCACTTAGAGTGACTTTGCTTGAGGTTATGGCAGTATATGTCACTGTCTGTCACCCTTTTAGCTCCTTGTTTCCATCTGAACAACAACCAACGTAGCATTTAAGATGGCTGATTGAGGAAAACCAGATGTGTAAGTGCCGTAAATGAGCAGTGGAACAGTTATTGTCAGTGATGCTCAGCGGGGTCCTGTTGATTTGTCTCCACTGCAGATCCAACCTGTAGTTCACAGCAGAATAATTGTCCCAGCTCGATGGAAGAGAATCAGTAATGAGTCGTGCATCATCAAGTGAGCCCTGCTTTTAATGTGTCCCTATTGGAAGTCTTCAATGGCAAAGCCTCAGGCTACGGCAAAGTCTAATTCTTTAAAACTGTAATACTGTCTAATGGTATAAAATCAGGCCGCTGTTCTTTACTTTATTTAATTATTTATTCCTAATGGCATCTAATTTCCTCATGTTGTTAATCTGTGAACATTGTCTTTAACAAAACATATTTGAAAGCATAAATGTGTGGATTAAGGTCCTAAGTGCTAAATTTGTTTATATCTTGTAGTGTTTTTACCAATGGAGATATCTTGGTTCCTCCAACGCGAGTGCTGATTCCAAAACACACGCTTGCAAGCTGGGACAACGTATTGGCCATGGTGACAGAGAGAGTTCACCTTCGTACTGGAGCTGTGCACAGGTACGAGCTACATCTGAATAATGTACATGTGTAAAAAGTATGTATAGTCAATGTTGAGTGATCTCACTCCTTTCAGATTGTGTATGCTGAATGGGAGGCCTGTACGTGGATCGTATGAGCTACAGAACAACCACTATTATGTTGCTGTAGGGACAGAGAGGTTCCGGAGTTTGCCATATCATCTGGCTCCGAGCAAGGGAGTAATCCACAATATCACTGATGTGTGAGAAAGATTATAAGACATGATAATTGCAAAGACAGTAATTAACAGCTGAATAATGCCCTTTTGTTGAAGTTTCTTAGCGTTAAATTGCCATCGTTAACCTTTTCGCCATTCAAAACCTGACTACTAATAAAATGTAGTGTACTACTGTATATTTGAAAATATATATTATTTTCCTATTATGGCAAAGCTGTATTTTCAGTGGCCATTTCTCCAGTCTTCAGTGCCACATGATCCTTCAGAAATTATTATAATAATCTGATTTGCTGCTTAAGAAACATTTCTTATTCTTATCAATGTAAACAGTTGTGCTGCTTAATATTTTTTGTTAAAACTGTGATGCATTTTACAGGATTCTTTATTAAAAAAAGCAGCATTTGAAATAGAATTTTTTTTTTTGTAAAATGATTGACACATCTATACATCTGTCCTGTCACTTTTGCTGAACAGTATTTTTTTTCATAAAAAAAAAAAAAAAAATATATATATATATATATATATATATATATATATATCAATTCTGTTTTCAAAACTGTTTTTCACAAAGTAAAGAAAGTTAGGTTTAGAACCATATGGTTATGGTTAAATGATTTCTTTGTTTTCTCCTTTTTCTTAGGTTCAACAGTGGGATTCATCCAGTTCTAAAAAAAGAAAAACAAGACAGAACTTTGGTAAGGATACTGAAATAATTTCTTTAAATTCTTTAACAGATAAAAAAAATTATATTATAGATGGTGTCAGTGTGATTACATTAAGTAAATATTTAATAAAAATGCTGGTATCGATTTTGTATAGTCATAGACTAATAGGCTAATTCTTCAGAAGGCAGGGATAAACACAGCAGTGTGGAATGCCATATTAGTCTTATTTGGTCTGTTCTGGAGATTAAACATGGCGCAGATGTAACGAAGGGGACAAAGACGTGCGGATCCATAAGCAGGCTTTTATTAACAGACGTGGTCATACAGGCTAGGTCAATAATCCAAAAGGCAAGGCTAGGTCGGTACATGGGAAACACACAGTAAATAAGACAACTAGGACACGGGAACGCTTTGTATAAGGAAACCTTAATACTCAGCGGTTTGACTAACGAACATGAACAACTTTTAAAGGGTTAACAAGGAGGCGGAGGTGATTAATCGCTATGGGAGCTAACAATGGGGCAGAGACTGAACACACTTCATAATAAGAGTCCTTAAATTACAATGCATAACTGTCCAGGGTGGAGGGCAGAGCTAATGTCATTAACTAGTTTACAAGACACCGATCTTGATCAGCACCCATCCCTTTCCCCTCAGACCGAAACCAGTTAGCGAGAAAATTTCAATTTGGGCCAGATATAAATTGGCTACTGTTCATTAGTGTTGAAGATCAGATAGTTAAGAAAAAAAAAAATCTCAATGTCTCCAATCAAGCTGATACGTGGAAGTGCGAGTTGGGAGTGGGCACATTCAACTCATCAATCACTGTCTGTAGGAGGTATTGAGTTCTTCTCACCTCTCCTTTTTCAAACTGTCCCAACGCTCAGAGTTTGTGTTACTTGATCAAGTGAGAGCCGAACTCCCTCACCGGGGGAAGGCGCTGAAACCCTCCCCTGTAGCCACAGAATGAGGATAAATTGTTTTGTGATAGTGCACATGTTCACTTGATGCTTTGGGATGGTCCAGACTACAATAAGAGCTAGACCTGGCAAATAAGTGATGAAGAAAAAATACACACTTAGTGGACTGGGACCCGAAGCTCTCCAAAGTAAAGTTTGAGACATCTGGTTATTGTGAATAAGAAAAATGACAGCAAACCGTTTGCCTGTTGATGTTAGAAGGGAAATCTCCTGTGGTTGTTCCATGTGTGCTGTTCTCTAATTGATTTCTCATGCTTCATCAGCTTCATTGAGTGTAGGAAATAATTTGAAGAAAGTGGCCAATTATCTTTGATACAATGAAGATGGAATAGCAATCAAAGTCTCATCAAAGTGTCATTAAATTCCGAGGTGCAGTTCTATAATCTGTTTACATTTACCTGTAATCTGTATTTGTTGAGAGGAGAACAAACACTTTTAAACAATCATGTATTTGTTTTCCCCGCAGAGAATCTGTAATAGTAATTCAAAGCTTTACGCTACCAGACAAATGTTTTAACAAATAAAGTTACATTTGTTTCTTGCAATCTTATAAAAATAAGCCTTCAGATCTAAATAATCAAGATCAAAATGTTTTTTTGAATTAATTTTATTTTTTAAGTTTAAATTTCTTTACAAACCTATGTGTATATATATATATATACACACACACACACACACACACACACAGACATTAGTTCTGTAAACCGATTAATCGCATCCCAAATTAGATTTTTCTTTTTATATATGTGTGTATACTGTGTATATTTATTATGTCTATATAAATACACACATGTACATGTATATATTTAAGAAAAATGTTGTTTCTATATTAAATATATAATATCTGTAATAATATCTGTAATATTTAAATTATATGAATACAAATATATACACATAGTTACATTTTATTTCATATTTTGAAGATATATACTGTATGTCTGTGTGTATTGATATATATATATATATATATATATATATATACAATATACAGTGTACACTTACATATATGTGAACAAAAACTGATTAATCGTTTGACAGCACTGATATACATGCATACACACACACATATATATATATTATGTTAAAAATAATTAATAAATACATGAAAAGCATTTTATATAATTATATTGCGATGAATTTAATTACACTACATGTGTTTGAAGTATGTTTTTAAATAAATTTATATATATATATATATATATATATATATATATAGGCTATATTTATAAGAATTAAATTTAAACATTGACATTGATACTTCTACATTTTTATTAAAGATTTCTTTTTGTTTAAGTGAACAAACGTTTTCAGTTTTGATAATCACAAGAAAATTCTTAGATCGTACTTAAGTGCCCAAATCAGAATGAATAATTTCTGAATAAAGACTGGAGTAATGACTAACAACAAAATTCATATTAAAATATATAAGAAACAGTTCGTTTTAATTTGTACTCAATCAAATAAATCCAGCTTTGGTTAACACCTAAGACTCTTTCTTTCAAAAACATCAGAAAGATTCAAATTGAATCAAAAACATAAAAAAAAAAACACCATTTGAAAGCCAATTGTGAATTGTGGTGCACATGAATAATTATGTAATTATTAAATTAAAAATTAATAATTTACTTAATTTTAGAAATTGTAAAAAAGTATTTGTCAAAACAAAACAAAACAAAAACACAATTACATAGCATGTTATGCACCGCATGCTTTCTTTTAGTCCATAGCAGGATATTCTCACCTCATACTGTAGTATTATTTCTTCATATTCCACATGAGGGAGACAAAGACTCAGCTATGGCCTCCACAGACCTCCTCTACCAAAACACCTTTCTTTTCTCTGGCTTGCTGCTTACATTCTCCAATGATGTCATTCCATTGTAAACATTTTGATAATGAAACTGAATTAAAGAATTGTTCTACCCCTAGAAATCAATACAGTATATTTATATTTTTATTGTCATGTAAACTGCACGGAGGGGCTGGTGTATTATTAGAAATCTCTGTCTTTTTTTTTTTTCAGCTCAGTATTTTTTTTTTCATGTGACAGAGCTGGCACTGCTCCGGCAGATGAAAGCAGTAGAACAGCATTTGGTGTTTATTCTCCTACTGGTCTAACAGATGTTGAGCGAGGTGTCAGCAAAGTTGACACGGGTGAAAAAGTGCAGCAGCGACAGAGATGATCACACCCTCTTGTACTACAGGCCACACGTCTATGACTCTGACATGCAGAGGCAGTAAAGCTGTTCATACCCTCTCTGTGGCACTGTAGGGTGTAGCTGTCCCCTCATATCTCCCATGACTTGCTCATGTCAACCCTGCTGCTGTCCCTGCGCTGGCTTCCTGTTTTGGAGAAGCATTGGTTTCTCTAGGGGATCGGTAGAGACACCCATCCAGCTGCTCTCTGTCAGGCCTGTCCTGTGTAGGCAGGGGGAGTGGTTCGCTAATACAGCAGGGGGTCTTCCACGCCTGGCTTCAGAATCATTATCACATTGCTCTGGATTGAAGCTACCATCCCCCAGCTTTCCATGTTCTTTTATGCTTGAGTTAGTGTAAAGGACACTACAACCTGTTCTTAGATCTGGTATTAAGATATTAGCTGATTCCATCAGAAGTGGTCAGATGAGACAAGGTTGAGTTTTTACAGCCACTAGCTCTTTGTTCTCCATTTATACCTGTATTTGGTGTCATCCCAAAATCAACCACCTAACAGATGTTAATAACAGAAATTATAATGGGCCTTAGATTAGTGATTAGTGAAAAATGTCTTATTTGGCTCCTCAAATGTTCAATGGGTCTTTTTCCCCTAGCAATGAACTCAGACTTTCTGCCTTGGTTAAATGACAACGTGTCTCACTTATTCGGACTCATAACTGCCAACATAAAGTCTGGTCCAAATTGCAGCTTAGACTGCTATCTGTATAAATTAGACATGAATTGCCTCTCAAGTTCTGTCTTTTACTCTGATTTTAGGTACATGTATTTAGAGTCGGTAACTTGTAATCGACTTCATGACATGCATTTTAATACAAAACATGCAAAACGCCATATTTGATACCAGAGTTTCTGATTTTAACAGGCTGTTCATATTAGCCATTGTGGAAGAGAGAACTATTGCAGTGACTGACTTTTAATACAGTTATATTTACATTTACAGTACCATACCTATGAGTATAACGACTTTGATGCATATTGTACTGTGTGTATTTTCAACAAACAGCATTTGTTTGCCCGAAATTTCTAGATAGAATGTATATATGGCTGTCACCGAATGTTGCACAGCATTTTATTCAATATCCTTTTGATATTGACTTTCCATTTTGGCTTTAATAAGATTTCCCCTAGAAATAGTCAATAACGAACCTGGTGTCCTCCATAATTCCTATTCTTTCTGACATCAAAGGCACTTCAACCTGGCAAATTGTAATTGCAACTTGAGAAGTGAAAAGTAGGAAATTTTAGCACATGAAGGCAGCATTATTCTGGTCAAGATGCCCACTTAGATGGAAAGAGAATCATCAGTCCGACATAAGCGACCAACCAGAGTTTATGTTGCTTTTACATGGTTTTATTTGAAATAGACACTTGATTATACAATAATTGATAGGTGTAGAAAAACTGAATGTTTTTCTGTGATTGGATTGCATTATCCTGGCATCACATCCAGCTAAATGCAGTGATTAGTTCATTGTATTAACAAAGCACCTTCTAAATGTGCGTCTGGTTACGAGCAGACTAGTGAATACATAGCCACCCAGTTGGATTGGAACTGCTCATTTTTTAGCTGTGTTGCCAGTTTTGTGCAACATGAGTCAAATGGTCAGTGAATAGGCTGTGAGTGCTCCACCGGGAGACTAAATTAAGAGTGATCTTTGAACTACTCAGAAACTCACTTACTCTCATTAATATTGTAACACATTAACAACTTCCAAATTTTGAATTTGTTCATCCTAAAACTAAATGAACTGAATATTCCAGCAGAACTTTTGACCATTCTGTTGTTTTATTTCCCCGTCGCCCACCAACATCTGTTCAAATTCATAGACATGTCAGGCAGAGTTTGCTTTAAAAAAAGTGAGTAGAACAAATATTCAGCTATTCCCCAGGCCCCATGTTAGTGGGCTTGCAAACACCATTGCCCGAAGTGTGTACCAGTGGAAGACGGAGATCAGTGAAGTACCCCCAAGCTGCCTCTCTATGGAGGCAACTAACAGTGGCAAGAGCTGGAGAAAAAGGTATTAAGCCTTCTCTTTCCCTCACTGTGCCAGAAATGGCTCACCTTGCTCCCAATGGTAGATCCGGTATGCACTGACTGCTGGAAGAAAATTACCTTTTGTGGGAGTATTAATTCAGACATGCATCCTGCTGTCAAAGCATCACTCTAAACTCCTCTTCCCACTGTTCTGTCTCTCTCTGTGTCTCCAGTGTCCCAGTCTTCTTTTTTCATCATCAATAACTGTCTGCTGCCTGCTGAAGAATAAGTTATTCCCTCCAAGTCTCTTTTTTAAAGCTTGTTTGGATCCTCATTGTTTGATCTGGCTTGATAAATAAGACTATTGCAGTTAGAAATTCATGGCTGCCCTGTTTCATCAATAAATGATTAGTTTGCTGTGCTCTCTGGTGATTGATAGGTTGTGCATGGGATGTATTGGAACCAGATGAATTCAATACCGTGCCGGTCGCTGGGGAGCTACAAAGCATATCAGCTCATGAAAAATTGAGGTCAATGGAAAATGTGAAAAAGAGAGTAAAAGAGGAAGAACGAGCAGTGCTCGAAACACAGTTGTTTCTTGTTATCAAAGGATTGTAGACACACTTTTAAGCATCAGATCGAATCAAAGCCATGTATGGTTTTTATTTGAAGATTGCTTTTTCTACTCTCGTAGTTCGCAAAACCAGAAGTGGACAGCGCCGGCTCCGTTTTTTATGCCAGACAGCCCGGGCAGGGCTCGAAAATCCCAGATCTCTTTGCTACGGCGGGTGAGTGTGGCAAGTTGTGATACGATTTTCCTTCTGCTCCCTAGAGCTCCGTTTCCCGCCTCTTCCTTCGGCAGATACAGGCGTTTTACATAATTGCTGATAGGCACTGTGGCTGTTGTTTTTGTAGAAGTCTTTCTCCTTTCTTGCTCTCTGTCTTTCTCTTATACCATCTCTGCTGTGTGATTGTGATGCATTTATGATTAAGGGAGTGAGAGAGAGTGGCAAAAAAGAGGGATCTTGTACTCTTGCATGTATACGGCGCAATACAGCGAGCGCAGGCGTGTGTGTGCCACAAATTGCTTTGAATTGACAGGCTGTTCTCTAAAGCCCACCTACATTAGGGAAATACACTCTCGTTCTTGGATAGAATGCCGTCCTGTGAGAGGAATATTGAAGCTCAGCATGGATTCAAATGCTGCAGAGGGCTTTAAATCATAGATAAATTCAATCAGGCCATTTTGTTTAAAATGTATGCAAGTGCCTTGTTAGCTATGCCAGGGAAAACAAAATGTTTCCATTTTTTCTGATAGGTAATCAAAATGTTCATAAGTTATTCATGAGAAATCTCTCTCTCTCATCTCTCTCTCTGATTTTTCTTTATTGGTTCTCTATATTAGGTTCTGTTCTTTCGCTTTCATTCACCAAGTCTCTCTTAATCTGTTGTGTATAAACACTTACAGTACATCATAACTATCGTTTTCTATACTACTATTGCGTAATATGTTATACATAGTCGTTGTGCACCAGTGTTTGAGTTCATATCCCGACAATATAATATAATATAATATAATATAATAACAGTTCTTTTTGGTTCCAGAATCTGAGAGGAGTGTGATATTCTAGTGATAATAGAACTACAACCGCTTTACCCTTTGTATCACCCCGCTTGCGAGATTTCTCACAGCCTGTGTTATGATAGATGCCTACATCCAATAATTTTCCAATAATAATCCAATCAATTGATAAATAATACTGTTTTGTGTCACAGAATGCTGTTTTAAGAGTTCTGAGGCAATAATGTACTTTTATAGACTTAAAATTTGCAGTTTGTAAATAAAGATAACATCTGTTTGAAAATTTGCTTTGATGTTTTTAGGAGATGAGAGCTAAGGATAGTACGACAAAAATATCACTTTCCTCAGTAGATTTTCAAACTAATGTTTAATTGTGAATATGAGATTGAGCTGAAGAAGGAATGGTGTATCTGATGCAGGTAATCGCACACTCACAGTCCATCTCTCTTGTAATACACATAATAAAGTGAGCTTTTAATACAGGAGTACAAGATTTTTTCCATTAAACAACTTGACGTTCTTTAGTTATTAGTGATTTTTTCAAACTAGTAAAAGAGGCTAGGGCTCAGAAATCAATCAGAGATTTGAATCCATGATGGAAGGAAGTATTTCTGCACAAAAGAGGGTTTTCAAAGACACTTCATTGTTGTTTCTTATGTATTTACACACTTGTGCTGTCGAGCTGTTGTAACCTGGTATATCGGCACACTGTGATTGGCCGGAATCACAGCTCTGGCTATATGCTACTCATGTGATATTGCTCATACAGTATAATATTTTGGGTAAGCAAGATTTTTTGAAAGTAATTATTACTTTTATTTAGTATGCATGGGTGAATAAAACTGATCAAAAGTGATAGTAAAGACATTTATAATGTTGCAAAATATTTATGATTTAAATAAATGTGGTTCTTTCAGGCCATAGAAAGATAGATATCTCCTGATTGATAGTCTAATATATTAATCTACAACAATATTCATTTTAAATGAAATATTTTAAATAATTGATTTAATATTTATTTACAAAATTTGTGCAGCCTTTAATTATTTTTTCTCATTTATTGCTTATTTATGTATATATTTTTTAATATTCAAAATTCCATTTGGCTCACAAATCTTAGGGGGCACACGTGAATGAGATTGACACTTTTTGTGCACTGGATTAACTGAACTAGACTTTGACTGAGCAAGTGCATTGTGTCTTTTACATGCCATGAGGTCATTCAGTGAGTAATTGCAGGCACTCTGGAGCTGCCATCACTTTGCTCATAAGAGCCGAGCCAGCAGTCCTTGTGATGGAGTTGAGTTTCCCTCACTCATGCAGATCTCGCATTAGCCTCGGACGGTATGTCTGCAGCCATGCTTATAAAAGCCCCTCGATGAAGGCTCATACCTACTCTGGACACTTGATCATGTCCCATGGGGCAGAAGATCCACATAAAGCCATTCCTAATGGCAGAAACCAAAAAAAAAAAAATAAAACAAGAAACCTCCTTTTAACTACATCAATCGCTGTGGAGGGGTAATCAAACATGCCATGACTGCGAGAGCCATTCCCATCACCTACTGGAGGAGGAGTGCATCTGCTGTCAGCCTATCATTAGCCAAGATTGTCTTACCTTTGAATGTCAAAGGCACCAATGAATGCAGTTTGCATCTCAGGATCAAGAAAGCCGATTAAATGCTTTGTAAAGTGCTGAGCTTGAACAGACTTGATTTGATGTGAGGTGAAGTGCTCTGGGTACTGCTAAAGGGTGTTTATCACTTTAACCCTCACGTCTTGTCTGCTGAAACAAGATGTTTCGTCTCTAGACAGGTTTTTTTCCCTTTGTCTGTGTTAATGGCCTATGTTTTGAGAGAAGATATTGAGCGTTTTGTAACAAACATTAATTGATTTGTAGTTAGTTGCAACATAGCTTGTCTATTTACAGTGTCATTTTGTTCACTGCGGACCTTGAAGTTCAGTAGCAGGCTCTCAAGGTTCTTACTAATGGACTAATGGACATAATGCTCTGATTTTAAATGGTTTCTATCATGTGGGCCTGTGAAAAGCTAGAAAAACATGCACCTCCTATTTCTTTACCGTAAAAACCTGAATGGTTGCATTAGATTAAATATTTATGATGATAGTTGATGCAGTCCTGAACTTTTCTAAATAGGAAACTTTTAAAAATGAAGAGAATGGACGCTTCCAACATATGATCAGCATGTAATTAGGATTCATCACTCCCTCTACAGAAAAAAGTGTCTTCAGAGCCACCAACAAAAGGAAGGAGGCATTAGTAGCGTCTGAAGTAATGGAAGACGAAAATATGAAGGTGGATCTTCCTATTGAACAGGTGGAAATTACATTATACATGATGTCACATATCAGTCATGCAGATTATTGAATACCAAAATTAGGATGCAGCAATGACAAAGTCGAATGGTTTC
Organism: Enteromius radiatus; assembly: GCA_032357445.1. Lineage (NCBI taxonomy): Eukaryota > Metazoa > Chordata > Actinopteri > Cypriniformes > Cyprinidae > Enteromius > Enteromius radiatus. Next base: position 13,339,127 of record JAUCMS010000031.1, on the reverse strand, counting down.
TCCTCCCACAGATGGAAGTAAAAGAAGTTGAGGAGGAACAAAACTCCTACAAAGAACCCAGACTAGGAAGTGACAGCCCTGTCAAAAACTACCATCAAAATGCAGCATTTTCAACAAGGTCGTCCCCTTCCAGAACTAATAAGGTAAACACAACCCACAGCATAGAATCTCTCTCTCTCTCTCTCTCTCATATATATATATATATATATATAGGAAAACATGTTATTTTTGTCTTCTTTACTGTGCTTTGAACATTGATTCTCTTAGATTGCAATGTAGTAAATTTAAACACAATGCATCACATGTTTATCATATTCACTCTCCAGTATGTTCACAAAGTAGATGAGTTCATGAGGAGAGAGGCAGCGATTTGCCTTTTTTTCTAACCCCATAAAATTAGCCCATTTAGATACAGCAGTTATTGTGGCCAATAGTCCTTGACTCGTTATAGTGTGAATCTCATAACATTGATGAACAGACTCAACAATGCTTTGGAATATTACAATGCCATGCAATTTCACAGTGCTTTGAAACAGGAAGATATCGAGTCTTATTTAAACAATCAATAACATGCAGCATTCCATTTAATGAAAACTATAATTTCAGACAAAGGCAATTACACCACTGGGTATTGTTTTGGTGCTGTGACTTTCTGCTGTAGTCGGCATTTTCATAATAAAGATATTCTTATCGGAATAATTATTGACTGGGGAGTGCAGTTATTACCTTGTTAAGGACCTCATCAATAGTATAATTCATTTCTTATCACATTTAGTCCTGCATGGAGATTGCCAAATCGAGGGTGGCTATAGATCTCGGGAATGGACCATGTGTAATAGTGAGTAGTAATTCTCACCAGTCCAGCTTCAACTAATTGGCAGAATCATCATCACCGCTCAAAACATGATTTGATTTACAAGAGCAGATGAGGGCTCCTTTTTATGACCGTTCACTGTGTCGGTACTAAAGACATGTAAGTGCTAATCTTGCAGGACTTGCTCAGAAGGACTGTGTAATGTTAACCATTAACCATGTTTCCCAGCACTCAACAATGTCCAATAAATATTCGCACGCTGAAGGCTTGTATTCCCATTGCACACATAGCTGCGACACGCTGTTCTTTTCCTGTCCGGCCGTGTTTATTATCCGGCATCGTAACGCTTGATTATGACCCTCGGATAGATCTATTTCATAAGATTCTGACAGTAACGTGTACATTATGGCCTAGATATTTTGTGATAATGAGTTATTATGAAGCTGCAGTGCGTTTCATATCGAGGTGGCGGTTTTAATCTGCCGTCACGGAGTTGATATATTTTACAACAGCAGCCTTAGCGTGTTCGCATGAGAACAAAGCATAACAAATATGTTGTTGCAACAGAACCTGAGCTAAGTAGGCAAACATTCATAATGTAAATATGCTGCTATAGTGAGGAAGTGCTCATATCCATAGACCCTCTGATGTTTAAAAGCATGTAATTTAAGAAGGGTTCTTAAAAGCGTGATATATTTGAAAGCTTCTTAAGACATTTAATTCACTATATATGAGTCATGCCTCAAAATAAATATTACCTCATCTTTGACGCGTCTTTGAATTATATGGCCTGCTACTGTTACTAGAGTTACGCTTTTTATTGATGAACAGATTCAATTATATGATAGTGTTTTAGTCAGAACCGCCTTCTTAACAGAAATGATGCCATTTTTGATTTGCATTAACACACACTGAACCCCAAGTATAGAAAAAATAAAAACTAATCTGTCATAAAGACATCAATATTGATTACAGTTATTGTTAGCAAAGCAAGTGCAGTGATTTTGCATATATATATATATATATATATATATACAATAAATACAATTTAATTAAATAGACAAATCACAAATCTGTTTTGTAGGTTATGAAAGGAATAATTACATTAAATATATAATTTTAATTATATATTTACTTCTGTATGGATGTGAACAGCTATTGTAGCGTTATATTATGTGGTATTTATAAATATAAATTTATATAAATATATTTTTACTTTTCACTTTTCTTATATTTATTTTATTTTCATTTTAATGTTAGTAGTTTAATTTTAGCACTTTAGACTGAACTTATGTTTCTAATATTCTACATTTTTTAAGTGTATTTTTTCCATCTAATATTTATATTTTATTTCAGCTTTATTTTAAGTTTTAGTTGTCAGTAACAACACTTGATGTAAAACACTTGGTTTTGCGTTGTATAATAGTGTTTCAAATGAGGTTTGAATCACTTAATGTATTTGTTTAGGAACAATAAAATACTTTAATGATTTAATCACAATAATTTATAATATAATATTAAAAAAGATATATTATTATAACTTTTATTAACTCTTATCTTGAAAACTATGCTTAAAGACTCATTTAGCATGTTAAGACAATTACTGTAGTACAAAGCTTACAGTAAATCCATCCCGAGAAAGAATTAGGCAACGCATCTGAATGCAGAAATCGTTTGTTTTGATTTTAACAATATTGACTGATTTAGCAATCAGTCACCTAAGCAGTTTTTCTTAATTAATATTGTTAGATTTGCCGATGTGTCCTGGCACGTTTGATCAATCGTCTTCCTCCTCCGAGTTTTTTGTGATAAAAATCAAATAGATATTGATCACATTATCGATCTCCTTTTGCAGTGTCAATACAGTATCTGTTAATTTATCTTCTGCTTTGCTCTCTAGCTACTGTTCCCTAGCTTAGACTCACTGTTTCAAAGTGCGCTTCACACAAGGTCAACCATAATCAACCCCAGACGATAGCACGGGCTGCAAGCGGCTCTCCTAGGCTTTCAAGGCCTCTGCAGTTAGATCATTCAATTACTGTTTATTAGACGGTGGATAGTCATTAATCAGATGGAGATGCACAGTTTTTGTCCAATGGGCCATTTGACCACTTAAGAAAACATCTTGAGTGCCTGTTACAGAAATATTGAGATGTTGCCATGGTTTTTTTAAAAATTTTTTTACAAGTTTCTCCTGGTTCTTTCACTTTTTATTTACGCTCGTATCTATCTTTTAAACCTGTCTCTTGCGTATAATACAAAACAAGATGTTTCAAAGAGTGTTCAAGCTGCTCCTTTCCATATGAAAGTCAATGCTGAGTACCAGCTGTCTGCCTAAATTATCAGTTAAAGGCATAGTTCACCTAAAAATGAAATTTCTCCAGCCTCGTAAGACCTTTGTAGATGAATATTTTGGATGAAATCTGGGAGCTTTCTGACTCTAGACAGGAACGCAACTAACACGTTCAAGGCCCAGAAAGGTAGTAAGGACATCGCTAAAATAATCCATTCATCTGTGCTTCAACCATAATGTTATAAAGTTGTAAAAATACTTTTTATGTATAAAGTAGAGATGTAGTATACTGTACTTTGCGCACAAAGTATAGCTTCATAAAATCTACTGGTGAACGAGTAATGTTAGATTGTTAGACAAACAAAATCAGCTTGAATGGAATAGAGTGCATTTTAATTTTCAGCAGAAGATCCCTTTTTGGTGAACTATTCCCTTAACTCATATAATTAGTTACATACAGTACATAAAATATTTGCTTAGATTTACAGTTAATGTCTTAATACATGCATAAAGTGAAATCTAAACACAAACCCAATTGAGCTGATTCTCATTTATATAGTACAAATGTAGTATAGTGAATGAGTAAAAGCCATATTTCTTTCTTTTCACTTCAAAAGAGGCATTAACCTGACTTTATATCATTTTAAGGCGTTACTTGACAGCTTCACTAAATGAGGATCGTACTGCATTGAAACATAATTAGATCAAAGGATGAGATTCTGATTTATGTTTTTAGGACACCAAGGGGGAGGAGATGCCCTCAAAGAAGTGTGGAATACGATCGCATATGTCTAAGTTTTTAAAGGGTAAGTTCCTAAATGTCTGGTAAAACAACAGCCAAAATTCCTGGGGTGCAAGTGTACATGATACACTTATAAAGAGACCACTAATATGCTAATCATATATCACCATGTTCTTGATTACAAAATAACAGTTTAGACACATCCAGCTATTGATATCGTATGAGATCATCACAGTGAATATTAAATTAATATTTAACAGAATTCAGAATGTACCTAACATGAATGAAAATATCTACACCATTTCAAATCTCTCTCTCTCTCTCTCTCTCTCTCTCTCTCTCTCTCTCTCTCTCTCTCTCTCTATATATATATATATATATATATATATATTTTTTTTTTTTAACTTTAAATAAAATGAACCATAACAAAAAACAAAAACAGAAACAAACAAACAATCAAAAAATCAGTTATGAAGTCAGTTATTCTCATTTTAATTTTGTGTAACTTGCACTACAATAACTAAAACTGAAACAAAAAAAACATAGATATATAGACATATCTAAAACATAAAATTATAAATTATTTAATTATAAATTAAAATCATAAAATTGAGAAATTGCTATACAATTTAAATGAGAAAATATAAAAATAATAAGTAATTTAAACTATTAATAAAACCTATAATATACCACATCAAATATTCTTCAATTGTTTATTATTATTATTATGTTTATTATTATTTTATATTACTTTTTGTATACTGAAATGTGTTTGATCATTTTCCTTGAATATATTTAATAATTTACAAATAACTTTACCTTGTACAGTAACACTGTGAATATGTGTACTTCCATACTATACATTATGCAGCGAGCACTACCTCAATTAGGTAGGGTGTTCAAAAACGTCTTGGTTACGTAAGTAAGACGTTACATATGGGAACTCTCATGAGAGACCAATCACCTCTGAGCCTTATTAAAAAGGCCAATGAACATTGGCATGCACTGATTGCATTGAGCTGCCGCTGATTACAGCGCAAGTATAAACGGAGGAGCCAAACAGTGTACAATAGCCACAGCTCGGCGTCAGTGCGACTTAGGGTCGTGGCAAGGGGATGTAACGTCTCCATTCCCTCCTTCAGGGAACGAGGATTACCTACGTAACCAAGATGTTCCCATTCAGTCAAGTCACTCCGACGTTACATATGGGAACAGACCCATGGAAAGGCCACGACCCTAAGGCCGCGACATGGTCAGCTCCTCATGCACCTCCAGGAAGAAAGGCACCGGGGGGGGGGAACGTGGCCCTTGCCCCAAGGAACCAATCATCCAGCCTTGAAGGATCGGAGGGAGGCACCTTCGGGATCTCCATTCCAATCCCCTTGGCGGCTCGGAGGAGCATAGCCCACAGTTCGACATCTGCTTCGGACTGGGCGCTGTCACGGCCTGTTGTCAGTGTCACCAGCTGACTCTCCCTCTGATGCCGAAGACATCTTATGCTGTGTTCACACCGGACGCGAATGAAGCGTCAAGCGCAAATGATTTACATGTTAAGTCAATGCAAAGACGCGATTAGACAT
>JAUCMS010000031.1:13311230-13325433 GCA_032357445.1 Enteromius radiatus | reverse complement strand
ATTCAAATGAGCCATTTTAATCTAGATTAATCTAGATTAATTTCAAAATTAATCTAGATTAATCTAGATTAAAAAAAATAATCTATGCCCACCCCTATTTTATATACATTTTTGTCTATACATCTGTATTTTTATTGTTTTATTTGTTTAGATTTTTTTTATTTTCCCGTTTTTTGTATTTTTCATTTTGTATTGTTTAATTGTATTTATGTTATGATATTTTAAGTTTTGCACTTTTTAATTTGAGCTAATCAAATTGCAAAATATTTTAAAAGTGCTACAAAACCACGAAAAGGACATCCTTTATTTTTAGTGAATTTAGCACAGACTGATGTTGCTACATGCCCACGTCCTGCCCTTCCTCTGAACATCCTGCCTGTTTTGCATATAACGATGACCCATGTAATGAAAGATTTATGCCATTTCATTGCAGTAATATAATGTTTTATGAAGGCCATCATTTACCTGCCACGCATACGGCCCTCTGAGATCTGTCAGAATCAAGCAACTCGCAGACTAATAAATCTCATCAGACACCAGTGACGTCAATAATTGCAGCATGTACTTCACTTATGCATATGTAAATCTACTCAGGGTATGTTTTGGTCTGTAAAATCACAGTCTTGGTCGCCCTGTAACATCACCCAATGCTTCAACCTAATCTTGACAAGGGGAAGGACATTGTCTTTTATCTGTTCCTATCACATTTAATGAATGTACTGCCCCAAGGGACGAACTCTGTATCTGATGTAAGAGAGTACAATGTTTTGCTCCCAGGTTCATGGGTGTCGGAAAACATCAAAGTCCTCTATGGCTATAGAGCTTAATTTCTGTCTGCGTAATGAGGAGAGTTAGCGAGTGCTCTCAGGTCACTTCAAAGACAGGCTAATAATGGAATAAGTGTAAATCAAAGATGTATTTTAGTCACAGCCTTACAATACACGGTCACCTGCCATTTTATGAAGAGGTGTATTATCATCAGATGAAAAGCCCTGTCTATTTGCAATGCATTACGGGGTGAATGAGGGCAGGGGTTATTTTACCCTATTTGCAACAGATTATTTTGTGGTGGCTCGCTTAAGTTTTTTCATCTTTATCAAAATATACTTGATGCTATGATTGGGATCATACATGATGATAAAGTACAAAGTAGCTTTTATTAAACATAAAGTAAGAAGTGGACTATCCATGCATTCAGATATGCCTAGGTTAATAACACCATATGAACTTAATATGAGCAAATTCGTTAGTATTAAAAAAAACAAAACAATAGACCTATGTCCAGTGACAATCTGAAGTGGAAAGCTAGTGGAAATAACAGCCCATGAGGCCACTGGAGATGGTTTGTGAATTGCAGTGGTCACATAACAGTGATAACATGATAAATGTAGTATATCTGATTTTCATTCATAATAAACACATTCATACTGTATAAAACACTTTTTTTAAAGAAAATACAGTAATGATCTAGCTGTACCATGGTACCTTCATATGATGAAAAAAGCTATTGAAAACTGCGTTTAAGTGTTTTTAGCCTATTTTAGCCTATAGCTTGAGGCTAAATCTTTGTTGTGACGCATAGATTTATAATAAATATAGCCCAGCATTAGTATTCAGTACAACTCTTTCAAAATACTAGAAGGTTTTGAGTGATGATAACCATGTGTTGCTGTTTTATGCCTGATTTTGTGACCTGAAGGCCCATACTTGCACAAAACACACTGGCATATCCTATTACTGCTCCTTTGGAGCTTTATTTGAATGACCTAAGTGGGTCATTCTTGGTTGTGGGGCAGATAACAGAGAAGACCCTGGTGTTGTCCTTTTGCCCAGAGAGAGAAATCAGACTCATTTGCTCCAGGCTCAGAGGTGGCACTCATTACACCTGAGCTCTCCATGTTTAATTGGCCTCATTAAGTGATTAACTTCACAAATTTACCTTTCCCCTCAAGGGCGCAATGCTGAGCACTCTATCACTGGGCTTCCTGGAGTCACTCCATTAAAATAACCCCCTGTCAGCGTCGAACCCCTTCAGGACCTGTTATAGGAGTTAGGGGGTAGCGTTTTAGGGCGCAGAGTGTTTCTTTCCAGCTATTTTAATGAGAAAGGATTCGTTTGCACGGAGGGAAATGCTTCCTCTGGTGCCTGGCTGAAACTAAAGGCTGTTATTATTTCCATGGATGCGATCATTGACTCATCATATTCCGCTACGGTCCCTCTGACAGCCCAATAAAATTGGAGGTAAAGTGGCAATTCAAGTAGTTAACTTGTTAGACAACTCTACAGGCCGCGTTATTGGTTCTCTTCCTCCTCTAAAGACTGTTCGTGTAGCCTTGCACTGAGGCTGCAGGAAGAGAGCAGAGAAGCGGACAAATTGGACCCATCATTTTTCATGCACGCAGTGACATCCCCGTCAGCCAATTTCACTCCAATAGCCTCTCTCAGGGATCATTGATATCTGCATTAGAGACCTTTGTTAAAGGTCTCATCTAAATGCATTGAAAAATGCCTCGCTCTCCTGTGTACTTCCAGCTGAAAAGGCGAGGGGGATCTGGCTGTGTGTACTCACTGAGATTTGCCGACTTGGCTCTGTCTACATTAAGGTTTGTTTGCGGCCAGACAATGTAGTGTCCCTGAACTCTGGAGAAAACAACGGGAGAAAAACAACTACAGCAGAAGCAAATGGCAGGGCTTCTGGAGGACCATTTGCACAGCGAGTTCTTATTGGAACATATGACAAGTCCTCCATCATGTCTGTGGCACTGGTCCATCAATCTCAGTTTCACTTGAATGTTCACTATTTCGTTGTTAGAAAAGGAACCCCCCCCCCCCAAAAAAAAAAAAACAGTGAAAGTAAATCTCCAGCTCTCTGCAATAAAGTCTAGTAAACTAGGCAATTGGACGGGGAGTAGAATTTTTGGTTTACAAAGAACAAATTGCTTTGAAGTGAACCGTGACTCTTTTTTAATGTTATATCCGTTGTTTGCAATTCTCATCACTTGTAAACATGCACTAGAACAAAATGCAATAGATGTAGTTGTCACCTGAGAGCTGGACTGATCATCACCCACAGCTTCAATTTCTACGTTAATCAAAGGTCTAGTATCTCTCAACCTTTCGACTCCAAGTCACCCCATTGTCCACAATAATAGCTGAGGGACCAATCATTTTTTAATCTAAGGGTAAGGATTTATACATTTGCCATGGAGGTATTTAATTAATTTTCATGACTTTTCCAGGACTGTTATTATAGGAAGATTAAAATATCCAAGTTTTAAAGAATGAGGAAATTCTTCAAAATAAAGTTTAAAATAAGAAATATCTAGGCTCATTGGAAATCCGTGCCTCTTCATACATGTCTGCAAATCTGAAAAAAAAAAAACATTGTATGTTGTCGTCACATATACAGCGTCATATGTATGAGTTTTCGAGTTCAGTAGGTTTACTTGGTAGCTCAAGTGATACAGCGTTCCACTTAGACGGTGAAAAGCGCTGGCAAAAAAACAAAAAACAAACTGTTTGTCAAAACAGCTCAAATCAGCGTAAGCAAAATAAAATAGCATGCTGCATCAGTGGATATACTTATAAATTACTTTTGCATTTGTTAACATTATCGGGTAGGTTTGGGTTTGTTGTAGGGGATATTTACAGCTTGATAGAGTATTAATCTTTAGCGACGCTCACTGGATATTTGATTCTGAACAGCCACAAAATATATCTTGAGCAGCATAATAAAAACACTGCAATACGTACCTGTGCCAACCTAATACAAACATACAATGGTTACGTATTAAACGTGTGTTTTAGCGCCACTCTCTGGACATTTCACTTTGACACGTGCAGTGAGGTACATAATTACAGGGTTGCAGAAATGTATGTAGACACACATATTTCCAATGAGCCTGGGTTGTTTAAATGCTTGTTTTGCATTATTTGAATTCATTGAATTGTCTTTAGGCCATTGGTGTAAATGTTTGTAATTACCCTAGAAACAAAATGGATAATTATCTATTCATAAATTGCTTAAAAAGTTTGCTTCTGTTTATCTGCTGTATACTATTATATTTATTCCTGTGTGCAATTTTAAGTAAAAATGTTTTCTAAATCACCCTGTGAAAATGTCTCAACCTTTGCCGGACGACAACTGCCAGACCCTGCTGCCATGCACAGACCCATAACTTTAATATGACACCGAACTCTGGAATCACTCTGAATGAAAATTCAGCCCAAGGGGCTCAGTGGCGGAAAGAAACAGGGTTTCAGACCGGGTCAAGCAAAGCATACAACACTCCATACAGAAGTACGGGCAAGGTTTTCGTCTATTTTCAACCCATCGTTATTCCTCATAAATTCCAAACTAGCCTCTGACAGCATGACTGATGAGCCTGCCATTGTGAATGTCAAGAGAAATGGTCTCTCAACCTATACCTCGCTGTTTCTCATTGTGTATGAGACTTAAGGTTTATGGAGGAATACGGCCATTCTGATAAGCATTACTCGCAGGGTACCAAGGGCACGCTGATCTACTGTCAGACGAGACAAGCGCCAAGGTACAATTCTTCTAGCCTTGTTTTATTCTTATCCACCACAGATTAAAATGTCCGGTTTGTCCAGAAAATGGAATTTAAATTGATGCCCAGGTTTATGTCTTTCCTAATTATATGTACAATAAACGTATTAGTAGTACTATGTGCATACATTAAAATAACCATATATATGTTTAAAATGAGGTTAAAAAGAAATATTTAATGGTACAGTATTCAGTGAATGATACAATTTTGGGTTTGTATGTTTTATTGTGTTATTTTGTACTTGTTAGACCCCAGGAACAATACCTTGGTAGCAGCTAATGGGGATTCAAATAAACTAATAAACAACGTGAAAAATGCTGTACTTGATTCTGTGTGAAGTGTTCTGTTGATGTACGGCCCATAGAGCCCCACTGCACTGAAGTTGTGTTTCACTGGGTAACTATATTGCTTTGAATGAACCAAGATCAATGTTCATTGGACAACATGCTCTATATATGTCATTTTGGTTCCCACTCAGATGTAAGAGTGCTGAAAAAGTATAGTAATATTTGAAAAACAGCATCTAATTATTCATTTGACAGCTGGCTATCAATCACTGGTCGGTCTGCCTTCTTAATATGATGATTGGGTGAGCTTGCAAATGGGTGGGGCTTTGTTACTGTTGAGTGCTCAGAGAGGGACAAACAGGTAAGTCTGTTGCAACTTTTCATTTACATTTAGTTTGTCATTTCTAATCTTGATTCATACATATTGCCATTTGTTGTAAACGCAATTATGTTAAAAATTTGGGCTGGAATACACTATACTATAGAGTTTAGAGAAGTCAACATTAGTTGCCAAATGTCAGTCACAATGCAGATTTTGGGCAGTCAAGATATGAGATTTCATGTGTACGATGGTCACATACACAACTATGATTTTGTCCAGTTGGAGGATATTAAATGTGTTTTCATTAGTCATGTATCGCTCAACAACAAAGCACATGTTTTGTTTGGAAATGAAGTCATTTTTAAATCTTTTCAGATTTTAAGTCATGTAGTGAAGTATGTTGCAGATCCTAATTTTACTACAAAAGCACCAGTTTCACCGAACATTTTATAATTTCTCAAGGGTTCAAGGTTTGCCTAGCACTAGCTAGTTAGCTGGTAGAAAGAGTAACTACGCCATCTGAACCCAAAGAGCAATTTTCTCCAGTTGCGGTATCAATTATACTGTTTAACAGTCGTTATTACTTGTGATAAAATGAACTTAGAGTAACTGTATACTGAACTCATTTTTATATATTAAAAGTGCAAGTCTTGCAGGGTTTCACCATAACTGGCACAGTTTCTAGAAAATACGTCTCCTCTTGCTATGACTTGGGTACCAGATCAAAAGGAATTTGTAAAGGGGAGCTGAATTCAGCAGGGGCAAATGCAAAACATATTCCCCTGTACCTTACACCACAGAGGCTCCCAACGGGCTCCCAGTGGATAATGAGGGCTGAGGCAGGTTTTAGCAACAGCTATTAGCCCACCGATTGCATATTTATGAAAGCTTTATGAAGCATTTAAGCCTCAATTCCACTAGAGCGTTATGTGCGCAGACTTGACAGCTTTCCTTAGAGATTAGTTTTCAGCTTCACAGCTAGATTGCAGTCTGCACAGATCACTTTTTTTTTTTTTTCTCGGGCATTAACGGCTGGGTCCCATACATGATGCGTACATGGATATCAGGCTAGTTGTTCTTGTTTGCTATGCGCTGTGGGAGGAAGGAGGAACGCAGCGGCAGGCGCTGTAGTAAATGTCATGGTTGATGAGGTCAGTAGGCCTGGTATCACTCTCACCATTACGCCAGCCCATGCAAAGCGTTGTCTCATGCTCCCCGCTGCAGTGCACGCTACATCAGCAATTCAGTTTTTAGAGCGCTTCCTGAGTTTGAGGAATATTAGATTCATTTCCTTAGCAATCTTCAGGGATATGCATGTTTATCCTCTAACACCAGCATAGCAAAAGGGAGGAAGTCTGCAGTGTATAAAGACTCTTATTCGAAGTCGATCATGCTGAAAAACTAGGCATAATAGATTTTGTTTTGTTTACTTTTTTACTATTGTAAAATTCAGCTTTCAGGAGCTGAAAAGCATATATCTGGATGCGTCAAATGTCTTATGATATTTTCTTATGTTTTGGCATCAAACATGATACAGTACGCTTTACCATGATACAGTGCTTTTCAAAAAATATAAATGACATAAACCAAAAAATATTGATAATAAAGGCTGTTTTTAAAATGGCACATTTAAATTGAATCAGATTTTTTTATCTGTATATTATACTTGCCAATGCTGCATTTATTTGATCAAACATAATTAATTAACAGCAATATCGTGTAATAATATATTTAGATTAAAATATTTTGCATTGTAAAAATATGACAATGTTTTTTTTATGTTAATATGTTTTTTTTAAACAATTTTTATTCCTTTTTAGCTGACTTTTTCAGCAGCAGCTCTTCAATATCACTCTAATATGCTGATTTTTTGTGCTCATTACATATTTCTTATTAGTATCACAACAAAACAGTTGTGCTGCTTAATATTTATATTATTATACATGATTTTGTGATTATTTGATGAGCAAAAATATAAAAATATCAGCATTTGATTGTTTCATAACATTAAAAATTTGATCAATTTATACACTGTAGCTGAATATTACTTAATTTCATTAAAAAAAAACAAATGCTGACCCCAAACTTTCTAATGATAAAGTGGGTAAAATAATAACATTAATGTAATGTAATAAAATAATGTTTTTATGTTCTCAACTCAAATGTTCACTCAAAAGTTGACTTTAAGTAAATTTACTTCAAATAAAAAAGACCTTTTCTTTTTAAGCTTTACAAACATAGTTTTAGGATTAAATCATAAACACCTTGATATATACTTTTCTCCAGAACCCAAACAGTGTCTCAAATCATATTTGTTCCTCCAGCTTTGTGATCCCAGGACTAGAAGTGTGCAAGAAGCCTGTGACCCATTTTCAATTTTCAATGTAACTCTATATAAGTCTTGGGCATTATTCTTTTATGAGCTGTGCAGACGTGATGTTTGTAAGTCAGCATTTGCTGAGCTCAATACCTGTCATATCACAAATAACAGCTATTCTCAGACAAAGCTGCTATCCATGCCTTTAAACAGCTATTTGAATTTATATTACACCTTGAACAGGACCTTCTCACCATTATACAACGCTGTTTAAGGGCAAACATTTGTGACTTTTGATAACAGCATATTTGCTTTATGAAATACCTAAATCTGTGTACAAATGAAGGGGAGAGTTTACCATGAACACTGGGCACTTATTTGACTCCTAAACCAATTTCAAGGCCACCGTTTTTTTTTTTTTTTTTTGCTAAATGAGATTTTAGAGGTGATTTCCACACATTGATTGTGTGACTTGCCTCAAGCATGCATAAAGATGACCTGGAAATGTTTCTTTCAGATATGTTAATGGGTTTCAGTCCCAAACAGGTTGAAAACACTTTCAAAGAGTCGCAATCATGCACATTTAAATGCTAAAATGGATTAATTGGACGTCTTCAGAGACCAAAGCCAGAGAAGTCATCGGCGAGTCCGCATGCTCCATCTAAACCCAGGAGAAGGTGAATGCGAGAGAAGCGGCCTGTCAATCAATGTGTATTTCACTCGCATCGGCCCTTAATTTAATCACTGTTTAATCAGGGGCTTTCCCCGGGGGCCTGCTCTGTGAGGCTCGGTTACAGAGCTTTTTCCTTCCTGTACGGGTGCGAATATAGCCGACGGACAACTGCAGGCTACTGTCTTCTCTATCTCAGCACTATTTAGCTACCTCAGGGCCTCATAAATCTGGTGATAATGTCAAGGGCAAACACATATGCATAGAAGTGATGAAAAGTGTCTGCAGGAGGGCAGTTACAACTTCACCTCCATCGCTGAGGAAAACTTACCTCCCTCTGCCCGTCCTGACTGTCATCTGGCACACGGATGAACAAAACACCTGAGAGCTTGGGGATTCTTTAAGAGAGACTAAGGTTGCGCATCCTGTAGTTGGATTACCAGTTCACTTCAGGCCATATATTGTGACTGCGTCTAGGGAATAACTTGAATTTAGCTCTTAAGCTACAGCAATCAATATAAATTTTGCATGGTAATAATCAGGCTCTCTGGGTATAGTTCTGCAAGCCCCCTGAGCCCCTGATACAAGCTGCTGCAGGCAGTCAGTGAAGGAGAACAACTACTGCTACTCAGCTCTCTCTTTCTCTCTCTCTAATTTTATCATTCACACTCTCCGTCTCTTATGTACTCAATCCCGTCCCATACTGCCACACTTTAAGTCTCACGAAACAAGAAAAACAGAGCACTGCACACTGAGGTCATGTTTAACATTAGTATTTAGCATTTCTGTGTGAGCGAGACAGGCTGCCTGCTGAAAAAACAGCATTTGCTGATATGTTTGGAAGCTGGGATGGTGGGGTCTGGTCCTTCGCTGGTTTAAGATGGTTCTTTGCTGGTTTAAGCTGGTCCTTTGCTGGTTTAAGATGGTCCTTCACTGGTTTTAGCTGGTCTCTTGCTGGTTTAAGTTGATTCTTTGCTAGTTTAAGCTGGATCTTTGCTGGTTTATGCTGGTCCTTCACTGGTTTAAGCTGGTCCTTCGCTAGTTTAAGCAGGTCCTTTGCTAGTTTAAGCTGGTTCTTTGCTGGTTTAAGATGGTCCTTCGCTAGTTTAAGCTGGTTCTTTGCTGGTTTATGCTGGTTCTTTGCTAAATTAAGCTGGTTCTTTGCTGGTTTATGCTGGTCCTTCACTAGTTTATGCTGGTTCTTTGCTAAATTAAGCTGGTCCTTTGCTGGTTTAAGCTGGTCCTTCACTGGTTTTAGCTGGTCCTTTGCTGGTTTAAGATGGTCCTTCGCTGGTCTTAGCTGGTCCCTTGCTGGTCCCTTGCTGGTTTAAGTTGGTTCTTTGCTAGTTTAAACTGGTTCTTTGTTGGTTTATGCTGGTCCTTCACTGGTTTAAGCTGGTCCTTCGCTAGTTTAAGATGGTTCTTTGCTAGTTTAAGATGGTCCTTTGGTTTAAGCTGGTTCTTTGCTAGTTCAATATGGTCCTTTGCTGGTTTAAGCTGGTCCTTTGCTGGTTTTAGCTGGTTCTTTGCTGGTTTAAGATGGTTCTTTGCTGGTTTATGCTGGTCCTTCGCTAGTTTAAGATGGTTCTTTGCTGGTTTAAGTTGGTTCTTTGCTGGTTTAAGCTGGTTCTTTGCTAGTTTAAGATGGTCCTTCGCTAGTTTAAGCTGGTTCTTTGCTAGTTTAAGTTAGTCCTTTGCTGGTTTCAGCTGGTCCTTCGCTAGTTTAAGATGGTCCTTTGCTGGTTTAAGCTGTTTTTTTGCTGGTTTAAGTTGGTTCTTTGCTGGTTTATGCTGGTCTTTCACTGGTTTTAGCTGGTCCTTCGCTAGTTTAAGCTGGTATATACAGTGTGTGTGTGTGTGTATATATATATATATATATATATATATATATATATTTATTGGGTTCAAAGGTGTTCAGCTCTACTGAGATCTAAATATAGCAAGAAGAGGTTTGCAGTAAAAGCAAATCAGTTGTTGTCTATAACAAATGTTAAAAATATGTCACGACTGCTTAATTTGCGTGTGTTTGTCAAAGCTCAGTGTGAAGACATTGTTTGTTATGCACAATCCCTACCACAAGAACAGCCATAATGCAATTGACAACCCGCTGTTCCTGACATTAATAAAGATGGAACATGTACAGGAAATTAAACTCTCACTTTCCCATCGTAATGAGATGGTATCCATCACCCAACTGTTTTCCTTACAATCAGATAAAATGATCAAATTGGAGCTGGGTCAGCCCACACATGTTGCCAGGATCAGTATCCAGCTACATTACTCTTTAAAACAAATGAGAAACAGAATGAAATTGAATTCAAAACCATAAATGGGATTCATTACGGCTTTAAGCATGACTTGATGTTTTAAATACAGTTTCAGTCACTTCCTGCTTGATTGTAGAACGCAAGACCTTTCAGCCAATCAAACGCACTCTTAATAGCCCCAGAAAATGGCCTTGACATTGGTATCAGGACATTGATGAGAAGATTTAAACAAAGATTTAGTGAGACAAGGCCTAGAGGGCATTCATACTCTATTCATTGATGTACCCGAAGAGTAACTGATTGACAACATCTTAAATTTAGGAATTGCTACAGTACATATAACGCACAAGCAGCCACTAGAGGGGGTTGGCTGCACATTTCACTTTAAAATGACACACTATCTAGTACCAAGTTACCACAGACAAGAAAAAGCACCAGGAAAATGTCATTTTCTTGATCATCTGGTTCTTCTGTGAGAGACTAATTATGACTCGATCAGATTAGAGAAATTAAAGAGACGTTACACACGCTGCAGGCACTGACCGTAATAAGCAACAAGGACCCTGATCAAAGGTTTCCTTCATGTGGCTATAGCCAGGTTGCACTCAAAACAAGTGCTCTGTAGCCTTGTTGAATAAATGACCAGACAGGCTCATCAGAATTCAGCTGAAATAGGAAGTTAGCGGAGAGTAATTCAAGGCAGATTTAAGCATATCCGTCTGGATCCCTGTGCTTCCACTTCACTGTAATTGATGGGGAAATGTTAATTATGTTCCCATATAATAGCAAGACCTTGAAAATGAAGTCGTCTTAAAATCTCACACAAGCTATATTCTCTCCGGGAGTATCAGAGGGGCTTATACCTCATATTTCCCTCTAGTTTAGTGGTTTCTTGGGAGAACGTGACCACACAAAACTCACAGCACGTCCGTGAACTTTGTTGGCTGTCGGGCTGCAGACTTCATGTTTTGGCTATCCTCTGAGCACTTCTTATGTTTTCCCAGGCTTGAACTCGGTGACGAGAGCTCACAGACACTGTCTAATCGAGAAGCAATGACAAACAGCCAGATAGATAAAGCTACAGATTCAAAGAATGACTGAACACTGTGGGCTTGTGAGCATGAGTGTTGTTTTAAATGAGTCCCTTACGAGTCAATCACATAATCTCACTGGCTTTTTATGTTTGGATAGGAACATATCCATAAATGTTTGTGTCAGTAAATGAATATGTATGCTTTTAAATATGAATGTACACACTTTAGAAAAGTAGTCAGTTATTTTTGTGTTAATTAGTCATTTAAAAGAAATATTTCACCAAAAAGTCTATTTATTTCTTCATTGTATTATATTTTGAATAATATCCTGGTAACTTCAAAATGAAAAAACAAAACAAAACTAGTGCTATCAAACAATGACTATTAATCGCTTTCAAAATATGTTTTTGTTTATATAATATACTGTAGGCTATATGTGTGTACTCTGCATATTATTAATATGTGTATATATAATCCCCCCCCCCACACACAGTATATATTTAAACAAATATTTACATGTTCATACAGTTATATATTCATATTCTTATATTTTGTATTATATAGAAATATATTTAATATGTAAACATAACATATTTTTTCTTAAATATATACATGCATGTGTTTGCATTTATATATATATATATAAATATACACAGTACACAAATATATATTATGTAAACTAAACTTTTATTTTGGATTAATCATTTGACAGCACTATAAAAAAACATAAGTGCTTTGTATTAAAATATCCTTATGTAAGTCTATATACACACAATATGAAAACCATATGATAGTTGGCTGTAAGGAACAGAGCAAAATCAATTTTTTAGCCTGAACTATCCATCTACATGGTCTTACAGTGTGACAAATGCATTTTTTAAAACTACAAATATTTCATGTCTCTCAATTAAAATGAGGTCATGCATCATAATTACAAAAGAATCAGTTTCAGATGTAGTACAGCATATCACACCACATGATGTGTCAGCTTTCCAAAAGCATCTCACATCAACTACCCATCTATCAAAATCCAGCTATGATTGTAAGATGCCTAATAGTATAAGAATCTCCAAATGTCTTCAATTGAACACATGGAGCTCTTTCTGTACATCAAAAGAAAGCAGTTGACCACTAAGACGTTCTCTTTTTTTTTCCCTTTTCAAGATATCATTTATACCACTTCAGAAGTTTGAGTTTAAGCTTGGGTGACTTTCAAAGCTTCCAGTAGAAAATGAGCATGAAACTTCAGGTTCAGATCTATTTCAAAAAACATTACCCTGCCAAACAGCTCACTAACAGCTCTCCATTTCATAGCCATATTGTGTTTGTCCACATGTCAGTCGTGGAAAAGCTGTCATTGCATCAGCCAATCAACTGAAAGTAAGATTACTGTTGCAGACCGCAGCGATGGGTGACATGATGATTATTAGGCCCTGAAGCCTGCAAGGTATGGTTTGTCCCCCTTTTTTAAAAAATGATATCCCTATTGCAATCTGAGGTCTGAGTGCACACTGCTTTGATATGCTCGGCTGGTCGGAGAATTTAGTGTGGCTTTTTTTTCTCTCTCTTAATATCCCACTGAGGAGAGACAGGTGTCTGGTTTCTATTCCCTTCACACACCTGAAGGAAATGCAGATTGCCAGTGGAGATCACAGTCTGACTGAAATGATAGTGGTTTTGGAAATGCCTGTATGAGCTTTAGAAATACATTTAAAGCAAAATGGATACAACAGACAAGAATGATTGCTGTAATGATAGTCCCCTACCCAGGCATTTTTCATAACTGGAAACTTGGAAGAGGGCCTGATTTGAAAGGAGGGCGAACAGCAGTCTATTGGCCGAGCGCATGCGAAGTCCTGTACAATTTGAGCAAATGTTTCGCTCTAAATCACTCCTTGTGTTCTTTAGTGGTTTAAAGTAATCGAGTTCGCCACGAGAGCCGGCCGCTGAATGATAACGTTTGGTATGAATTTGCACCGTTGCGATTGGGAGATTTCAAAGGCTGTTTTCACAACACATACATTTAGTGAATAGCTAACACATGCAATTTCATGATAGTTAAAATTAGCATCCACGAAACAGGTATTGCATTACGGCAAGTGGCGATTAAACATAAACGCTTTGATTTATTTTTATTGTATTTCATACAATGCAGGGTGACCTGTATAATTCACAGCGACTTGTTACCCTTTGATATATTTTTAAAGCTAGACGGGAGGTTATAGCCGTTCTTCATTATGACTATGTGCAAGTGTATTTATGAGCTGAGATTTACACAAATAGCACATTTCTTTAGGAAGTAGCCATATCATTTCTTTAATGAGAATGGCACAAAGGAATCTGTCTTGTAAAATGGCATGCTTTTAACAGCAAAGTGAAGCCGCGGATGCTGAAAAACACGGCGGAGAGATAATTATGCGGCCCTATATGTTAAATCACATCATCAACCCCAACCCACATACTCTATATCTTTTTTATTTAGTGTAGAATTTATCATAAAACACTTCAATTAACTGAGGAGGTGAAGCTTTAAAGCAACAGCTCCCAACCGACCTTCAAGGAAACTGCAGGATGACTTAATATTATTTAAATGAATAGCAAATATTAATATTAATAACATAATTGTTAAGAAATAAAATTACTTAAAATACATACAAACAAGAAATGAGTATAATGTGTGTGTGTGTGTGTGTGTGTGTGTGTGTATATATATATATATATATATATATATATTA
>JAUCMS010000031.1:13287041-13301771 GCA_032357445.1 Enteromius radiatus | reverse complement strand
GTTGTAACGGGGGAAACAGTAATTCGTTTGATTACTCGTTACTGAAAAAAATAACGCAGTTAGTAACGCCGTTTATTGATAACGCCGTTATTCCCAACACTGATTATACCTAAAGCAAAACTTTGTCTTGTCTGTTAGCGTGCTGTCAGTGTCCGTGAGAACATGATGTGTGGCGTGAGAGGGGCATGGCTTGTCAGACCTAGCAACAGTAACTAAATGGGTGGGGTATTGCGAAGAGTCAATTGTTTGAACAAACTGTTTGCTTCCAAACTCATGCTACATATGTTTCAGTTCTCTGTGCATGTTAAAATAACTAGAATGGCACAAAATGCTATAGTTAAAATCCTACAATTTTATAGCTTTAACTTGTGCCATAAATACCTACAAATAAGAATTATAATGTATGTAGTCCTCAACTTTCTTCAAGTAGTGATCCTTTGTTAGGCCCTTGCTATTTCCTTTTAGTTTTCCTGGCTAGTGAAATAACAAAGAAATTCATACGGATTCGATACTACTCAAGGGTGAATAAATGATGGCAGAAAGTAATTTTTGGATGAACTGTTCCTTTAATTCGTATTAGCATATGTGTCAACGAATATGTTACATCAACAGTTTGTTAAGACCTGTTAACTACTATGAACTGGATTCCACTACTGGATTTTAATCTTCATCAGTAACCCATACTGTAGTTCCTTTCAGTTGCAGTAGACAACTGTATGTATGTTAGACAGCATATCTAATGTTTTTTTCCCCCTGGGTCGTTCATGAGCGAGAGAGCAGAACAACAGCTCTTCTTGCTGCGTCCCACAAGCTTCATTCAGCCTGCAAGACTATATTGAGGAGGGTCCTTGGCCTCTGGTATTTACCTGAGGGATCGAAACCTTATCAGGTGTTGCTGAGTTAGCACGCTCAGCCGCTGGGGAGAGCACACAGGTGAGCCTGATTAGCTCTCAGTGGAGGAGAGGTCAAGGTAAGGCAGATCACGTTACCTTTAGGAGAGAATAAAGAACAAAAGAGTTTGGTCTGTGGCAAATGAGAGTCACTGTCAGTTAATGAGGGCGTATTAGTCAGATGCCAAGAGCAGTCCCATTTTTTTGGTAAAGAACCAGCATGATACCTGCCCTTGTTCTAATTGGTCAAGGTGTTTCACAGTAATCCAGTCAGAGCTGTAGCCCAACAGAGAGTTCTAAGCTTCATTCAGCTCTAAAGGACCCACAAAAGAGGCGATTCAACTCCGGCTTTAATCCAATTAGAGCACTCTCTCAAGCCCCAAAACAGAGGTTCACTCTTTCTAAATGCAAAAGTTACTTTGTTAACACACTGACAGAAAAGGCTTCTTGTGATAAGCGCAAAAAAAGAGAAGGATTCTTTTCTTGATCTTTACTAGAACAGTTGCAACACAGGAGTGTTGTGCACAAGTCTATAAACATGAAAACAAGGCCTTTTGCCTGTGCTTTGGAACTATAAAGTTGATATTACATTCATTACATTTTAAATATAAAATCATCACTTCAGAACACATCTTTGTTAACCCTGGAACAACATTTTGATTAGCCAGATTTGAAGAACCAGTTTATAGTTTTTCAGTGAAGTACTGTAGGCTTACAATCAGTGTTTGGTGCTTACACCAGTATCAGTCATCTATCATTAAATATGATTTTAGGCATTACTCATGGGTAGGATTAGGTTTAGAGATATGGTTAAAACTAAAATTTTGGATTAAAATGTTGTTCCAGGAACACGTTGACCTCAGCAAAATCAGGACGTGATTACATGCAACGATTCATTTTAACAAATTACAAATCTGAATCTAAAGCACTTTTTTTTGAAAATAGGCTTATTTTTACAGTTTTTGAATCCATTCATTCGATATCGGGGTCTGGCGGTACTGGGTCTGTTTAACTCTAGGGGAGTTGGAAAAGACTATGATTCAAATATGTGATGTTTTTATGTGATATATGTGCTAATATTTAGTCATTACCCATTTTTGTCTCTACAGATTACATCATTACGCCAGTCCATGGTGACCAGTGACTGTCTCTGTGAGTGATTTGTTGATTCGTTCATTCATCCAATTAATTCCAAATGCTAATTCATTCAGGAATTACACAAGTCGTTATCCGTGAATCATTGAATTGTTCACTTAACCAAAGCTATCAAAGCTCCAATTCCAAAATCAAACCTTTACCACTCTGTGTTACTCAGAAAGCTATTTATATTGTGAAAATAAAATAGACAAAGCCCACTGGCAAAACCAAAAAATGATATTTATCAAACTTTGGTATAAAGTGCACCACTGATACTATTTATGCCATTGATAAAGGTGGTATAAAGGACAGCACGTGTCCAGGTTGCTTAATTAGTCTAAATCATGATTCAACACAAAATTGTTAAAGCAATAAATCAGAGTATAACATAAAAGAGCATTTTTAGATTCATGGTCAAATGCCAGTTTGTTTGGAAACAGAGTGCTGGACTCAGTTCAGCTTCATTCACCCTCAGAGCACGAGAAGGTGATCAAACAATGAAATTTAATCAGATCAGCTTTCCAGCCAAGCGCACATAAAAGCATTTCACCAATATTTCAGTAAAAGTTCAGTTCTATGAATATTAAAACAGCATATGATCCTTTTAATATTTAATATAAATCCACCTTAATAATGCAGAATGAATATTAGCCTTTTTTGTGTGCCTTATGGATCTTCTCTTTTTGTGTTCTGTACAGCTCTCAATTACTTGTAAGCATAAGATGAAGCATCGTACTCTAAAGGGTTTTATTCTGACAGCCCTCCTTAAGGCTGCAAACGATGATTATTTCATGGCATGTAAAGTAGGCACGACTTTTTTTTTCTTTCTCTCTTTTGGCTATTGTAATTGCACATTATCAATAAATCAAATGTTGTCATTAATGAGAGCTTTTAATGTTGAATGTCGCAATTACATTTTCACAACACAAAGGTTGTAATTATCTGCGTTTCATCACTTCAAAGATGTATATTTTGTTTTGCCGTTGTCAGACTGACATGAGGCCAATTAAATCTGGTGTTTTGTAATTATTTTTCTTTTCCTTTGCAAATTCTAGTTAAGATGGATCGTCTGTTTTCAAGATAAAGCCTGTTATAACAGAGGAAACAAGCGTAAGAAACTCATTCTAAGGAAATTGCTCAGTCGCACAAACTTCCACAAATTCAAATTAACACCTTGCAGATGAGCAATGATGTCATTGGAGGGAAAATAATAAGGTCATTTTCATGTTCCTCGGAGCTGTTCCTGCTGAGTGCCAAACATACTGTCAACTTATTACACGGTGGAAGAAAATGGGATGCTTTGACACACCAGAACATGTGCGGGTGATAAAAGTGTGATCGCCTGCGAGCGTAAGAGGTTTGAAGTGCTCTTTTTGATGTGGAGAAAAATCATCTGAGAATCGTGATTTACACCTGTCCATAAAATCTTGTTTTTCATGTAGTCGGACAGCTATGGTACATTATGAAACTTGTGATGCTGGCATTACAAATATTAGTTTAATATTCACACAGTATTTTATACCCTGATTTAATTCATTTCAGGCCTAATTACAGGGTGATATACACCTGGCACACGCAGGCACTACCACATTCCAGTATTTTTAATGCTTTGGCTCAAGCATCAAAGCCGTTGGTTTTGATGGTATTTGGCATCAGGAGATCTTGGCCGCTGCATAAATAAGACTAGAATGTGGCACGTTAAAAAATACTGCTCTTGATCTCAGTACAACTGGATATTTGGGCTATTTTCTTTGTCAAGCCAGCATAAAACATGATGAGTTTCAGTGCGCACCTGCCCCCCGTTCTCTCACGTATAGAAATCTATTAAAAACATTAGCTTTCCTTTAGACGTACAGAAATGTGAGAATAATGAGAATATCATGCAGTTCTGTCTGAATGAGTCTTCGAATCCAGGTCTGTGAATGATCAATAGCATTAAGTAACTGTGATAGTCATGATAACAGTAAACGCTGACACTTTTCATGCCAACTTGAGGGAAGTCCAACGTAAGGTTCAGGTTTGGCTTTTGCTGCCAAAAGACCAGATGCTGAACGCAATGAAACGCTTTCATTACGTGTGATTGCTGAAATAAAGCAGACAAGTGAATGAGAGATCAGCCAACAAAAACTCTGAATGGAGAAATAAAGCACATGATCCATATGTGCTGGTTAGCTGGTGTTTGTTATAGAGGGAGATTTAGTTCAACTGCTGTCCACTGCTAATAAATAAATACATTGGTTATATAAATTAGGGTTTATTTCAGTTTTTGGTAGTCTGTTTATGGATAGCCTATTATGTTTAATTTGTCTGTTCAAGTTTAATGTGGACACAACTGTTCATTCAAAACAACACTGTTTTTGTACCAAACAATGATAAATAATAGAATCCCAATAATTAAATTAAATTAAATTAAATTAAATTAAATTAAATTAAATTAAATTATCCCAATAATAATAATAATCAAATGATTAAATTGTGTGTGATGTTAAAAATCTATTAATCTACTAAAGTCAACACAAACTTTTGCTGTGTGACAAATCTCTGAGATAGTAATGGGACAATCTTAAAGTATACAACATACAGGTATATAATGCCCAAGTCTTCAGATCTTGCCAAATTCAGTTCAGCTTATGGATTCACTCTCACAGGGGCTTGTAGCAGCGGCTTTATGAGAGGCATAATTCTCTTTATCTTCCAGTGGATGAAGTGGCTTAAGTTTCTACATCATGAAGAATCCTAAACAGAACTCAGCTTCACACATGACATGTGTTTGTAGTCTGAGTATGTGCTGACAGATTGCCTATGATACTAGTGAAAGATCATCTGAATTCCAATCAAACCACATCAGTGGAAAGATGCAATGACTAGCTCTGGTTAGTCCGCTTTATACAGTGCCAAACTCACAGCACGAGTCTTAGCTGGAGCCGCTGACATCTGTCAGGCTTTGGTGTGGACATCGAGGATCAAATTACACTGGCTGGCATGAGACACATTGATAACTCCAATGTCAGTAAAGATCCAATCCAAATCTAAATTGTTCCCTTCTAAAACTGCCTTGTGTTGATTAGTTCTGCAATGAAATCCATTTCCTGGCCCTATGCCTATTTCAAGATGTTTATTTCCCAAGTGGTATTTGGCTGTTCAGGACTCTTTCTGGACTCCATTTAAGGAGCCCTAATACTCCGCCTGCATCATTTTCAATACAACTGATTTCAAAGGTGTTTATGGGTTCTTTTCTCATCATTAGCAAAGACGTCTGCACTTCAATAAATTCAACTTTCTTAAGCAGTTTCTGCGACGACAGGCCAAGAGCAAGTCATATTTTATGAAGCTTAAAATGAATTGTATTGATTTTTAAGTCAAATAGGCATCTACAGCTGTGAAGCGTAAAAACATCACACAGCATCTAACTGTTTGTTTACTTAGAAAGTAAGAATACAGTTAATACATTTAAATCGTACATAAATATCGAAGCACAACCATCTTCAATATTAACACAAATATTAATAGAATTTTTGTTTTGTTTATTAATTCATTAATTTACACCATATTATAGCCTAACGATTTCTGAAGGATCATGTGAAAAACTGAAGTAATGGATATTGAATATTGAAATTTACTGTATTTTTAATCAATTTAATATAGCCTTTATAAGCATAAGAGGCTTCTTTCAAAAACATAAAAAAAATATAAAGCTGCAGATCCTGAACTAAACAGTACATGTATTATCATTGTTGTTGTTTATTATTATTATATTTTTATTAAAATCATAAGCTATAGGGGCTAATTTACAGTTTCACCACCTTTGGTTAATTGATGCTACTTGGTGATTGATAAATCTAAGTGCAACTTTTTATAATAGTCTCAAAAAGTCATTGTCATTTTCAGTTCCAACATACCGCCATTGTTTGTCAGTTAGGCTCATTATATACGCCTAGTTTGTATTAAAATACCTTTCAGGTATTTGTGATCAAACTATGGCGAATCTGTGGTCTTACATGCTCATCGTTACCGAGTGCTCGGAAGTGATCAGCAAGATTGTAAACTGTGCATATTATGTTAAGCACAGCATATTGGGGTGATTTGCATTGGGGTCAATTCCTTGAGTGGATTTGGTGCAAATAAATGGCGCTATCAATCCATTCTTAGTGAATTACCCATGGTATTCAGACTTTGTGTTTGTCCATTTGTTTGTAGCCGCCATCAGCTAAATCTGGTCCATCAGTAAATGACACTCACAACAGATCAGGGTGTGTAAACGTAGCCTGCTAGGACAGCTAACATTAATTGCCTGCTGTAAAGATGAAGTTGTTAAAGACGACACAACCCTCTTTGTGCATTTCCGAACAAAATGACCTCATTTACTGTATTGATAGTTGTAAGGGATCAATAAACCAAAGCCAGGGTTTATTCAGGGCTCCAATGAGGTTGACTGAAGAATTGTCTCTATTAGAAGTTTCCGCAGAAGAAAAGTCAATTATTATTTAGTCCTGGAAACTTCCATAGGGTCACAAACACTTGCTGTGGACTTGCTCTGTGTCACCTGTGATGTGGTTTTTAGAGGAAAGAAAAACACTGATCTAAAAGTAGATCAAGTGCTTCAGGAGAAACGGTCAGAACACAGTGTTTCATCTGGTTTCCTCCTTCCTCTAAGTTCTGGTAGCTTGATTCATATATGCACATGCTTAAAAAGATGAAAGTCAAGCAACAATGAATCATATTTATTCATTTAACACCATACTTTTTAGAGTACTAATCCCAATTATGTACAAATTACATGATAAAAACTGCAGTTTAATTAATCTGTTTCTCATTTTGACCAACTTCTTTAGGTTACTTTTAGATTAGTTTTATCTAACTTTTAAACTCAATGTTTTTAAACTTGGCATTAAAAGCACAGATTGTAAAATCATTTTTATTGCATTTACATAACCTTTTAGCATTGTGAATATAGTCAAAGCTATAACAATTTTCAAAAGGAAAAATCCGAATTAGAGAGACGTAATAAATTATGCTATTGTGTAAATAATGTCTAATCTTGTTATCCCAACAATTTTACGAGCAAAATGGCAAATTCGTACAAATTTATACAATTTTGTATGATTTGGCTAGGTTTAGGTTTATACTGTACAATTCATACGAATTGGGAAATATGTACGTTTAGCAAAAATGAATGAATTTGAATTTGTACTTGCGAGGTTGTAGGTACCAATTAGCCACCTTTTAAAATTTGTATGAATTGCCATGAGATCGGGCTGGTAATCCATAAAAAAGGAGCTGTAATCAGATTATGAGCATTATAAAATTTCATATTTTCTAACGAGTACTTGATTTTTGTAATCTAATTACCTAATCCAGATTACTTGTGATCCTTAGTTGGAAAAATGGCTTGCCATGACTGAATTCATCCATGATTTTTCTTTATTGCATGATTAATTTAATCAAACATGTTCAGCATGAAAAACGACACACAATTACTCTGCTGTCCAAAAACATAGAGCGAAAGAATTGAACACCACGTATTGTGCTGATGCTGAAATGTTCCACGCATCTGTCTGTCTATTCTGTGTTCCATCAGGTGAGATTTCATTCTGCCTTCAAGTTGCACATAGTTATTACATCAAAGTGCCTGCATGGAGTGTTGCAATAATCCACGCGGAGGCAAGCCAAGCGTCAGGTATTGAGGAGACGAGGGCTGTGGAAGTGGGGTCAAGACCTTCCACTGCCGCCTGGATCATGAAAGAAAGGTTTGTGCCCAGAATAAAAGACAGGGAATTTCTGGTTCCCACATCTGAACAGCTTGAAACAAAGAGAGAAATACACTTCTGTGATATGGGTGTTAACAGATAGATTTATTTGAATGCACACAAGGTTTCTGGTCATGCTACATGAAATTATATACATAAAACATTGTTAGACTTTGAGCTATCATGTGTTCTTTTGACTCTGTTGAATATGTGTTTTGGAATCGTTCTCTTGTATCATTTTTCTCCTTGGAAACAGGAGGATTTTTTGGAAAGATCAAATTGGATGTTACCCTACTTTTCCATCTTCCCCGAGGGTTTTGGAACCACTTCTATATACAACAGGAGTTCTGCTGCAAAACTGTGCCATCTATCATTCCTGTAATCCCAGGCTTTCCTATTAATTAGTGAAGCTAGAAAATATGCAGAATGAGGTGCAGGCGGGCCATGCTGTCAGCGGTATATCTCCAAGCTAACAAAACTGCACAGTGGATATAGAGTAGGGAAGGGAAACGAAAATGCTGCCAAAAGCAATATCAGGCTGCTATTGTGCTGAATACAAGATAAAAATAACAGTAATAAAAGACGGAGGACTTCCCCTCATGTTTACATGTGTAGATATGTAATGCATACCATAGACAGCATTTGTAATGAAAAGGGGAATTATTTGTTCTCCATCCATCTATTTCACTGCATGTCCTAAATTAAATTAAATTAAACACATCAAATTCTATGCATTTGGAAGCCTAAAAACAATCAGCAGAAGTTAAAAGCTATAAATGAAGAAGGGCATGATAAATAGGGTGATCTGATCCATTCACATTGTCACGGTGGAATGGAGGAGCTGGTGTGGAGGCGAGAGTGAGGGCAAAACAATGATTACATTTATTACACAAACTAGAAGAACAACGATGAAACAAGACTGGTGGCACACGAAGACAAAGGACACATAACTTTAACATCCGACAGGGGAAAACTCAAAAGACACAGATTAAATACTTTCTGAGACAATAGGGAAACTGGGAACACCTGTAACACACGGCTGGGATCAAATCAACTACTAATTACAAAGACAGATAACTCCAAATAACTGAACCTGAAACTAAAACAAAGTGACAAGACATCAGACAGGATAGACAGACAACGTTACACACATATCCTGGCATATTCTAAAATATACAAGTTTAGGCTTTGTTTTCCTATTGATGCACTCTCTATAGTCCTCATTCATTAAATGTCTGTGTAAATGTTCTCTGTATATTCCACCTTCTTGCATGCCACAGCTGTTTCATTATGTACAATGCCTGCATGCTGTTTTCTGTCATTACCTTCAGCAAGTATGAAAACAATAGAAAAACAAAGCTAAACTGCAGTCATTTTAGGCAATTTAGCTAGGGCATGTTTGAGAAAAAAAAGAAAAATCAAGCTCAACCAAGAAATTAAAATGATAAATGTATCCATTGGCCGTCTAGATGTTTAATGTCATTTATCCACTTGTTAGCATTCATCTTTCAAGACAATTAAATTCTTACAAGTATATTATTGATATACTTTATTTTGAAGAATAAAACGAGTAAATATTTTGAACTTCTGTGCTTGTAAACACTTTAACACTGTAAACTGTTTCAGAACAGTTCAACACAAATATTAGCGTGTGTTCAACACATTTACGGAGGACTATTACTTGAACCTGAGAGCAGTCTGGCTGCGGGGCAATTCCATCTCTGCAAGAACAGTCTGGGGCTTCTGACTCACAACGTGTAAGTAAGTTAAGTTTTCTTATTAAATAATCTGCCACTTACTCTTCAAATGCAAGTTTGGAGCAGTGAATGGTAGTGCTGTTGTTGTCATTTCTCAGATCATGAGACATGGTGTTATGTTTCCAAGACCCAATGCAACGCTTCACGTAAAAAGACGGTACTAAGTCATTATAATCAGTAATTATGTTCCCAGTGGATGCAACAAATGTCTTGCTTTTTTTTTTTTAGAACAAATCAACCTCTTTCAGGAGGCAGGGCTTAGAGGAGAAACAATCATTTACAGCATTTGGGAAATAATGTGTTTTTTTGAAATTTAAACCACATAAACACATTGCATTACACCAAATACAGAAAATAATGTTCTTTTTAGCAACATCATATGACCTCTTCAAAAAAAAAAAAAAAAAAAACCTCACTGATTTTGGACAATGAAAATGGAGTTTAAAAAATCTTGTTCCCAGGAAATAGGAAATAGTTTAAAGTTGTGAACTTTAACTACTGACAACTAATGGTTTTGATGCAGATGTCAAAGCAAACGTTGTCATTTACCAATGTTGTCACTGTCAATCATAATTTATATATTCAGTGAATGAAAGTGTATAATAATTGGATATGGAGATAAAGCAAGAGGTATTCAGCTGGTCATGTGACCTAAACAAGTCCATGCGGTGACCAGTTTAATGACATTATTCAATTGGATTCTTCACCTCACGTAAGTGTACATTTAAACATATTTTTCATCCTTTATGTGTAAAGCATACGGGGCAAAATTACTGAGCATTCATTTAGCAAACTAATGGGCTGATCTTTAAATGACTGCCACATTGTATGAGACCACCCATATGATAAAATGCTGTGAGAGGAAAAAGAAATTGGACTGTAGATCACCTGAAAGGGGGTGGATAGACTACTTGTTGTTGCCTCCCTTCGACTGTGTTGCATTTGCGGTCAGGCTAACAGCAATACCTCTGATGACCTCCAGCTTGAACGTATTGATCTGTAAGTAAAGTCTCAGCTGAGTGATTGCACGTCCAAAGCCGAGCTGCCTTTTCTGTGCCTTGTGCTGTCGCCCAAACCAAAACATCCATCTCACTCAAGCTAGCTCCTTCTGATTGCCTCTATCAGCACAAATAGTCATACAACATTCATCCATTTACTTGAACTAGAAAGATAAAAGGGATTTAAAAGTTTGGCCCAACAACTGCGTTTTGAATGATCTTGATGGGTTGGTGAAAAACGGATTTACCAAAGCTTGACGTATACAAAAGCACCCACATTCTCAATTTCTATATATTCTATAATATTTTTAAGTAACACAGAATAGATTTTAAAGAGATACACTGCAAACACTGTTTTTACATGCACTGTCAAGTTGAGATGTAGAACTGTATTATATAAAGTGTTTTTCCAGACTAGTGGAAAGAAAACATTAGACATATTTTTAAAGGCTATTTTGAGCCATGCATCTCCACTTTAGTAGTACTTACACACACACACACACACATACACCAAACTTTATATTTTTATTCCTGTATATATCCTGAAGGTTTTTACTGATATACAGTACATACAGTAGTTTGCTTATTATATAAAAAATAGTTTTCTGTCTGTTCTAAATATTTTCTGAATTATAGGGGAACAAAAAAAGTTTGTAACCAGGCTGTTTTGGGTCACCACTGACTTCCATAGTAGAAAAAAAATACTTTGGAAGCCAATGGTGACCCAAAACAACCTGGTTACAAACTTTTTTCAAAATATCTTCCATTGTGTTCGGCAGAACAGAGAAATTCATACCGTTTGGAACTACTTGAGAGTGAGTAAATGACGTCAGAATTTTAATTTTAGGGTGAACTGTTCCTTTAAGATGAGAATAAAGGTCATTGCACACAATTTTCGCATGTTAAAAAATCAATTTGACTTCATCTTGTGTCATTCATGTTTACACACTGCCTCCGAAACTTCCGTCTGTCATCAAAAATTCAGATCAGTTTCGATTTTCTGTGTTTTTGCATCAATAGCAAGCATTTTGATAGAAATGGATGACGAATATGCAAGGAATATACTCAGTGTGCAAGGACTTTGAGTGTGGTGTTCTAGCATAGAAAAATATCAGATTAAGTCCAAATTAAATGGTTAATTCACCCCAAAATGCAAATTCTACTGTTAATTACTCATCCTCATATCCTTCCAAAGTCATAAGACCTTCGTTCATCTTCAGAACACAAATGAAGATATATTTGATGGAATCCAAGGGCTTTCTGACCCTGCAACATAACTGAAAGCAACATGACTGAAATATTTCCACGGCCAATAATATATAGAGCAGGACATTGGTAAAACAGACCATGTGACATTAGTGGCTCAACTTCAATTTGGGAATCTCCTAGAATATTTCTGTTCTTTAAATTAATATTATACCTCTGTTATTTATTGATTAATTTATTGATTTACATGTTTTAATACTCTGTGACAAAATGTTGTTCAGTTGGGTGTTGATGGAGCTCAGGTGCAGTACAAATCAGTCTGAAGCTGATCCAGATGAACTTTTATAAACAATAATGAGTGGAATGTTCAAAGCAGCATGTTTTGTTTAAAAGTTCTATACCAAGGTAAACACATTCCCCTTACAAATCCTGTCTCTTGATTCCAGTAATTGCCTAGCAACAGACGCTCATTCTACGAGCGCATGACCGAGTTCCTTGTTGTGATACTCCATGCCGAGTGACACCATGCATGAGTAAATCAAATGATGTTTCCCAGTAAGGGTTCTCGCAACCACAACCAAATGATATCATCTGCATATTTCAGCTATGCCTCATGCCACATCCATAATATTATGACTAAACTTTTGATGTCATCCCAGTGGAATTAGCTGCAGGAAATGCCAAAAAAGTGACTCTTTCATCAGATTTCTGAAGACATACCCCTCACTTGTTTCCCTTAAACTCAGTAGGTTTGCCTGCGCTTGTTACAGAAAATCATGATCTCCTGCTGTTTTAAAACTGATGAAAGCTGCCATGTCTCACAGAGCTGATTTACAAAAACATTGAGAGTTCAAATTGATATCTGCATTTTTACACATTCTGTGCATGCTCACGATACATTCCTGTTGTCCCATAGTAAAGCTGATTTTGCTATTTGACCAGATATACTTTTCAGCCATTGTCCAGAAAGGTACAGTATTATAATATATATTTTTTTGTATTACATTTCCTAGGACCCAATAGTGGTTATTAGGCAGTTTTACACAAGTTTATACCACATCAGATGTATAAAATGTTCAAAACTAATTTCTGATTTAGTTTGATTAGTCTATAGTATCCACCTGTGCTCCTCACCTGTTTTCAGTGTTTTCCAGTGTTTAAAAGCCCGTTCTGTTTTGTCTTTGCTGGTCAGTCCTCAATGATATTTAATGTCTCTTTATGTTAAAATGTGTGTGTAATACCCTGCCTGTTTGTTTGCCAGTTTGAATATTAAAATTCTGTCATTTCGAGAACTCGCATCTGCCTTTGTGCCTTCCTGCACCACACACCCTGACAACTATATATATATATATATATATATATATATATATATATATATATACACAATTATATTTTTTAAAACCTTTCTTGTTGTGTTATGTTCATTTGGCATTTGTAGTATTGTTAATAATACATATTTCTTATGCAGCAAAACAGCATATTTGAATTGACTGATTTTTGTCTGACAGCAGCCAGTGCTCCACACAGAGATCTGATCTGATCATCATCCAGTCTGTCTGGAATCACATGAGGAAACAGAACAAACTGAGACAGATTCAATCCAGAACTGTGGCAACATCTCCAAGATGCTTCAAACTTACCAGCAAAACTGGTTAAATGTTTTAGGCACTTTAGGTGTAAAAATGCTGTAAAATGAGGATGCCATCAAAAATAACGTTATAAATAGATTTCCTTTATCAATTAATTTCTATTAACTAAATTGAATCAACATTTAGGGGACCACCCTTTGTGTTTAAAGCAGCTGTTTCCCTATAGGTGCACTTGTGCACAGTTTTTCAGTTTGCATGTCAGTCTCTTGAAGCATCTTGGAGACGTTGCCACAGTTCTTCTGAATTGAGTCAGTCTCAGGTTGCTCTGCTTCTTCATGTGATTCCAGACAGACTGGATGATGATCAGATCAGATCTCTGTACTGGAAAATCAAATAGTTCACTTTACTTAGATATAGTTGTTTTGCTTACTAGGTTTTACTAAGTTACAGCAACTTTCAAGGCAAATAAGACAATTTACTTACTGCTTTGAGTGATGCTTACATAAAATATTCAAATAGCCAAAGGAACCAATGAGATTAATAAAGCAGTGAGAGGCAGCAGTGCACTAATTTGTTGCTAATGCACAACATAATTCCTCTTCACTAGTTGAATTCACTTGTTTAACAAAATCATCTTCAATGTTGAATTAACAATACAACTGAACATCACATATGCCAGATAAGATTTTCTTAAAATGACAACATGAAATCATGAAACATGAAATTTGATTTCAAAGGAAGAAAGGTAATAAATAATCTGCTTTTAGAAGGTGATCTGTCTTTTAATTTATCTATTATGTAGTTATTTTATTTTTTCTAGTAGTGTATTATTTTTGTTCTTTTTTAGTTACTATAATTCTTGTTTGGGTAAACTTTACTAATTAAGAGCATTTGTCAGTACAACATACTGTTTCTATTTCACATTACTTAGTTTTTTTAAGGCAATCGGTTTGCATGCTTTTTTTAAGTAAGCTCAACTAATTCGATTTTACAGTTTGTCTGGAGCACTGGCTGTTGTCAGACTACTTGCGCAAAAAGAGAACATCTCCCCGGATTATTACAATTAATGGCAAAATTAAAGTTTGGGAAAATAAACTTCTGACATGCTACAGCAAAAGATACTTTAAACCATTTTTAACTGGTAAAAATCCTAGTGTTCTATTAACTTTGGCTGCTGCTGTAAATTATTAAAAACACTAAATATACTTCTGTATAAATATACAGTACATTTATTGTATACTATATTTAGTGTGAAATATATTTATTTAATGTATTATATTAACTGTGTTAAATACTTATTTGTTATTATTTACATGAATACTGTAATCTGTGAAAGGATTGAAATCATATTTCTATTCTTCTACTGCATTTCTTCTCCGAGAAGGCCACGCCAAAGAGTTTCTCGC
>JAUCMS010000031.1:13269378-13286941 GCA_032357445.1 Enteromius radiatus | reverse complement strand
AAACCTAAAACTTGGAGAGAGTCCATTTGTGTTTAGCAGCGCTGGAAAAAGCCGAAACACGCAGGCCTGTGGAAAAAAGGCCACCTTACATCTGTAATATATGTGTTTGATGAGGACACTGAATCAGAACAAAGCTTCGGTCTCCAGTAATTTCCATTTATCTACACAAGACACAGATCTCAAAATATTTTCTCCTGTAGTCTATAACACTAAAAAATGTTGTGCATTGTGGGGGTTTATATGGGCACTGAAAATGTTTTCATTTTTCGCCAGTTTCCAATTGATGTACGAATTATAGCAGTGTATGTCACTAGACAATATCATAGCTCAATATTCCCATAAGAGTCAGCCGTAGGATCCAAAATGCATTAGGTTTTCATTATGAGCAGAGCAGTGTGGCTCATGCTGAAGGTGCACTCTCTCTGCACCCCATTCATTCAGAATGAAGGGATGGCGGCTTCAGTTCAATGACCTCTTATCTGATGCTGTGCCTCTGTCATTGAAGCCGTCAGAGTGGAAGGATTAGGCCCAGCTTATATCGATGTTTTGGAGAACACACACACGCACGTATTTTGAGAGCGAGTGAGAGAAAACAAAAGACGGACACAGAAACCAGCATGAATATGATGGGGGAGATCTGGGGTCATAACAGTGTGTTTTGTGAGATAAGTTTCCTTCGTGCCAACAGACAAAGAACAGCAGAAATGTCAATACTGTGAGATCTAAGTCTTAGCTTTAGCTGTTAGCGTGTCCCATCACTAATAGTTTAGCATTATGTTAGCTTAGCTACCGTATATATATATATATATATATATATATATATATATAAACACTGTCTCACTGGCTCTCCTGCAAATATTATGTTAATTTATTCACATTTTGTTACATAAATGATGTACTGTATATGTTGTACTGCGTGTTTTATGATAAAGGACTGGGATTGTCGTTACATACAGTATGTGTTTGTTTTGTGATCTTTAGTCAAGCTTAAAAGTGTTTTTAATGTTTTAGTTACTGTTAAGGGTCACATATTGTATATAGAAGAGAATTCATCCAGTCTATTCACGTAAACCTTTCTCCCTTGGAACACATTACCATAGATATATGCATAATGCATTGTTATGTCTGCACA
Organism: Enteromius radiatus; assembly: GCA_032357445.1. NCBI lineage: Eukaryota > Metazoa > Chordata > Actinopteri > Cypriniformes > Cyprinidae > Enteromius > Enteromius radiatus. Next base: position 13,285,809 of record JAUCMS010000031.1, on the reverse strand, counting down.
TATCTACCTCAGTGTCAAAAACCGAATGGACTGCACTGTTTATATGTTGAGTGTTCTTTATCATATATCAGTACTGATTATCAGATCTATCTGTTTCCCAGAGTTTTCCACAAGGGACCCTGGTTTTGAATATGATACACAACAGAATCCCCCAACACCCCATAAATTCAAGGATGAAAATTGAGCAAACACAATCTCTGAATAAAAAACCCCCTCAAAGATCTCCACTTTATATTAAGCTTCCCTAATACCTGTGTACTTACACAGTAACTAAATGTGTACATAATATGTATGAACATACTGTAGTATCTACAGCTGTAATGTTTGTGTAACTACACATGTACATAATAGTATGTGTAAGTACAAATGTGTTACAGGATATTGATAACAACACTTATTTTGTGTTCAGAATGTACAAAATGTATATAATACATGAGTACACCATCAATCCACTTTCCAGACCATGTTTTTGGCTTGTCCTGAATCACTACGGTACACCTATAGTGTTTATATTCTGACTATTTAGACGAGTTCGGGTAAGTACAGGTAAGACATAAAAAGAGAGATGTAGCCCCAACTACAATGTTCTTCTGCAAGACGCACACAGTTCTGTTTATTAAGGAAAGGAAAGGACAGGACAGGACAGGAAAGGACAGGACATGTGTCCAAGTATGGTGGCCCATACTCAGAATTTGTGATCTGCATTTAACCCATCCAAGTGCACACACACAGTAGTGAGAAGTGATCAAACACACACACACACCGTGAACACACACCCGGAGCAGTGGGCAGCCATATCGCTATCGCCCTAAGCACTAGAGCGCCAAAAGTTATCATGTAATTACTCTGTTAAACAGTTGAGCTTTACATATAAATTGTGGTTGGTGTCTAGAATGTTGCACTTTATATTAAGCGGACAGTTCTTGAGCAGTTACCATGTAAGTACACTGTAAGTTACAACTTACGGAAATATTACAGCTGTTGATACTATATACCAATGTGTCAGTGTGTACTTACACTGTGGTTACATACTAAGTACATACTTAGAACACAGGCCTGGGACATTTTTTACTGTTTGTATCACTCCATTTGTGTGTGTTTGATCATCCCAGACAGAGACTGTCAGTCAAGAGTGAGTTATTTGAACCATTCACTAATCCATTTTTTTGAAAATGCTGATTAATTCAGGAATACCTATAAAATGTGATATTCAAGGGAGTTTAATGTTGATATTGACATTAATCTGTTCAAAAAAACATGATGCACAATGTGAAACATTAAAACATTAAAGGGGTTTTCCTTTCTCTTTGGAGTGTTACAAGCTGTTTGTACTGTATATAAGATTGGTAAAGTCGCAAAGATTAGTTGATTAATTGAGGAGATACGTTGAAAAAAAGTTGTTTTGGTCACCATTGACTTCCATAGCATTTTTTTTCCTACTATGGAAGTCAATGGTGACCCAAAACAGCCTGTAAACATTGCATTACACAAAAAACACCAAATCATGTTATTTTTAGCATTGTCTTATGACCCCTTTAATGAATAATAAGCAGAATAATGATAATAATAGTAAAAATATTGTTATTAATACAGCAATTAATAATATAGTTAAAAAAAGCAATACATTATTTTTCCAAACAGTATTGTTTGAGTTAGTATTTTACAATTCATTTTGTAATTTTATTATACTGTAGCTAACTAGATGGACTGTTTTCACATTTACAGGGTTCCTTTCAGTGAAAGTCCTCATAGTTTAATGTAATAAAAAGAGAGGAAGATGTCAAATTTGCCATCAACTGTTGTATTTTGTAAGTTTTTAGTAATTTAATGCCAAGATAATATCACACAAAGTATAGTGTTGTAAATGTATATTTCATAAAAAAAAGAAAACAAGAAAAATAATTGACATATTTACAATGTTAATAATTGTGCATGGAAACATGTCGCAAATTACTACATTTTTTAAAGTATTTCTTTCTTCATAATGAAATAAACCACAGACTAAAAAAAAAGAGGACTTGACACAGAATATAGTCAAACAGTGTATTGTTGAGTTACCCATGATGCACTCTGCCTAGCAGTTTTTCAGATGCTAATGAGCTGTGGGGCTGAGTGCTCTAAATTAGTCTGTGTGATTGAGACTGGCCTATTTGGAGAAGGCCTGGCTGGTCTTTGGGAACGGAGAGAGTGGAGAGGCCCTCCGCCTCTTTTGTGTGGGCTGGTATAGGCACAGATGTTCCCCTCGCCCCACACAGGGCCCCACGCTCCCTAATCGCCACCTCGTATGCGTGTGGATTGCACCTGCCTGCCTGCAATCTATCCCCTTGTTTTTCCATGCGTTCTCGTTCCCCCTCGTTCAGTCGCTTTCTTTCATTCTTTCATTGCCGCTTTCAGTCTCTATGAGAGCCGTACAAGGCGTCTGACCTCCAAATCTTTTCTATCTTCCAGGGTGGACGATTTCTTAAGCCCTGAATAGTGTGTGGAGAGGAGGCAGGGAGTGATGTGGGATATTTTTAATGTTATTTAGGGGGAACCAAGGGAGGTAGATGAGTTGGTTTCCCTTCTCCAGCTGGATAGAATTTGGAACTTAATACCCAAAGCGAATAAGCCAAAACCTAAAAAACCTCGGCGCTCGGCACTGGGTCTGCTGCATATAGGTGAGGGGGAGGAAAAAGAGAGCCGTAGTGCCTTATTTTATGCATCTCCCATAGTGAAGTGAGATTTTCTTCAATCAAGTGATTACGCTGTCAAACTGTGTAAGAAAATGAAGTTTGCCCTGGAAAATCCCAGGGTGTTGTCTGGTAGCAGAAAAGGCCAGTGATGTGTTGTTGACAGGTCATCATAAACATGCATACTTTATTCCTAAAGCAGTGAAGGCGAGCAAGGCACGCTAAAACATACTGCACACAGCGTGAGTTTCCATATTGCAATGTTCCCATCGTTTTCAAAGTGTCTTTTTCAATGCATATAAACATCATTGTAATATTTGCTGTGCTGCCAATTTATGCCGCTTTAATCAAATCAAATATTATATGAAAATAATCATATTAGAGTAAATTGAATCTAATGAGAATAACCATTAAGAATGATGGGGATCATAAAAATAAAACAAAAACATGCATTACATTTTAATCCTGATGTGTTTAGAGTGTGCAATTAAATCCTTACAATTCTTAAAAATATGTATGATAAGATGAATTAATGGGGACATGAATATGTAAGGAACATACATCACTCCAAATTTAAAATTATATCATTATTTAAATATCATCATATTTGTTGTATTAACAATTTATGCAGATGCAATCAAATCAAATGTTATATAAAAATAACTGTATTGCAGTGAATTGAATCTAAGTATGGAAAAATAAATATGTATTACAGCCTTTATGAATCAGATGTATTCAGCATATACCTTTACAAGATCTTAGGCATTTGTCCAATATTATTGGGAAGAAGAATGATTGGGGACATGAATGTGGCCGGAATATATTATATATTTTGATGTCAAAAGCTAAATAAAAAAAAAAGCTAAATATTATTTAATTATTTAATGTTAATATTGGTTGTGCTGCCAATTTATGCAGACTCAATCAAGTCAAATATAATATCCAAATATTTGTATTACAGTAAATTGTATCTAATGAGAATCACCTTTAAAAATAATGAGAATTAGAATAAATATGTTGATTAGAAATAAAATGCCTGCACACGTTACAGTATTGGGAATTTGAGGGGAGAAATCATACTAATTGTCATGCAAATAATGTCACAATGAAAAAAAAATGGTTCTAAAAATAGGCCTCTTTTCTCTGTTTATGCAACTATAATTATGCATTTTTTAAATTTTCTTTTGATTTTTGGGGGGTTAAATCTGACCAGGGCATGTTTTCATGAGCTTCACCCTAATGTATTCATGTCAGAATTTAATTGGGTTCTGAGGGATGTAGCTGTATCATAGAGCAACAGATTCTATACTGTATGTTGTAGAATGTTTATAAAATTGAATATTTTGCAAAAACAGGTTATGAGTAAGTCAAATTTTACCATATAATCCTGATGGAATAGCAACTCAAATTTTGCTTGATAGATATTCTTTGTGTTGCTCAGAGTTTAACCCGGTGATATGCTGAGCTAGACGATTTAGGGTTAATGTGTAAAAGCAAATGTATTTACGATTCTTCAATTTCTAAACAAATCCATGAACTCATTGTTCTGCAAGGAACTTGTTTGTGACAGACTGCATTGAACTCAGCATGCAGCACATTTTGCCCCTCAGTCATGGAGTGCATTTGCATTTACTAGAATGATAAAAGTACTAAAAAGAGGCTAAGTTAATTGAATGAGCAACAATTAATCTTTCAGTTACTGAATTATTAACAGCCGAGCAAAGCCAATGAGGCGAGGGGATTAGCTGCTTGACAGGCAGGTGTTTGATAGTTGCGCTCCTGAAGGGCAGATCTTTACCTTCTATTTTTAATGGCTCGACTGTATGCTCGCATTCAAGAACCAATCGCTCCTCGATTGCTTCACTCCGTCTATCTGACTGATGCAAAATGATGCTGGGGGTGGAGTGATTATCCAAGTCCCTGATGTACCGCAGTCAAAGCAGTCATGGTTACCTGTTTCTCTCTTCACAAAAAGCAAGTGTTGGTCTGACACGCATTCAGATGAGGCTGTCGGTGATTATCTTCATAAACACCATCTGTTGCTGCTCTTCTATTCACCTGCCCAAATACATCACAAAAAGAACAAACAAATAGTTAATCCGTCGAGCATGGAATTGTACATTTTTTGTGTAGTGCATGGAATACCATTTATCCTGAAAGAAATCAGTAAACAGGAATATCATGAATCTTTAAACAAACTTAAAAAAAAAAAAAAATCTTGTTCTCCATGGGAGAGATGTATGATTTTATTTTAAATAATTAAGTTATCTTTCTAAGTAAAATACTGTTTTATGTTTTTTTACAACATAATTTAATTTAATTTAATTTTATTTATTTGTTTTTTTAAACACTTTTACTTAGGATGGGCACATTTAATTGACCGGTCCTAAAAATCCTTAAAATAATAATAATAAAAATAGCCTAATGAAAGTTTATTGAGCAAATTTCAGCTTTGCTATCACAGGAATAAATTAAAACAGATACAACTTAAATTTGTTTCTTTTGAATTAAAGTAATATTTCACAATATTACTGTTTCGCTGTATTTTTGACCAAATACTTTTCACACATTTTTCACAAATGCTTTTCATCAAATACATTTCACAACCATTAAAAGTCACTTTTAAACAATAGTATATGTCATAATAAGATGTGATAAAATGATAGTTTTTTTCTGACTTCTAGTCTTCTTTAAAACGTAAATTTCTCAAGTAACTTTTTCTTCAATCCAACAAACATCTGTGAGAGCAGCTAAATTGCATCATATTGACTGGGCCATCTGGATTTGCTGTTATGCTAAATAAAAACTGAGTGCTCTATCTCATCCTCCAATTAATAGATGTTAGTAATTATCCAACCAATACCTTTCTATCAGCTTGTCCCATATCCATCACTAAGTTAAAAATAAATTGAAATCAATATCCCAGCAGTGGCTTGGGACAGTGTCATTGCTTTCAATGGTAGAACTCTGGACTGAATAACCATTATTGATCTCCTCTAGGAATATTCTCTTTTTTATCTCATCTAGCCCACAAGATAAGTATTCCTCTCATCTCCTCCAATGGAAACCGTGTCAGGTGGCGACAAACTGCTCTGTGTTTGTTCTTATCTGCTGTGCTTTGATAATAAATGCAGAGATTGCAGAGTGATGGAGCAGGGGAGGACAAAAGAGGAGTTGTGCTGATAACACCTAACAAAGTTGAGATTTATGCTTGCCACCCTCGAACACACACACACACAAACAAAACCTATTGTCAACCAACAACAAACTGCTTTTAAAGAAAATAAAGTTGTTTGAGAAAGAAAGTGTGTGGTTTTGGTGGTGAACGGGGCTCAGAGGTGAGTCAGCTTTCTATCAAACCTTAGTGAGCTGTCTACCCGGACAGCATTTGAAGACATCGTAAGGCATCTTTACACAGTCAAGTTAAGGCTGCTCTGTGCCTACTCAAAATTCAGTGTAAGGAGGCAATGCGGCATCGAAGCTCTGACCCACTTCATTCCTGGTATCAAAGTTTACAGATACAACTGTTGTGTAAATGCATTCATGCCACCTCTGGGCAGAGTTATGCAGTCTGTATAAATGCACCATTGACACTTCAGGAGTGCTTCTGTGCCACCTTTGTCTCCAGATTTCAAACCTGTTCCAGAATATTGCCAAATTTACACAAATTTGAAATGATGGCATAGAAATGCTCCTGAAGTGACATTTAGGTGTCTTTAGACAGACTGTTTAATGCTCAGAGGTGGCATTTATGCATTTACACAAAATATATTAGGGGGTCAGAGCAGACATAATTTAGTTTGGCTTTATTCTAATGGCATCTCATGATATCTTTACTCAGATCTGAAATCTGCAGATGATTTATTTATGACTAAGTGATTGTAGAAGTCACCAACGAAGACTGGAAGGTCAAATTAGGATATTTCACAACAAGACCTATTATGTGCATTTAGAAGATAAATGGAATTAGATAAGGTGAACTTTTATTGCATTCTGACTTCAAAAAAAGCTACAGCATAAGTAAGTTATTGACTCTGTGTGAGGTAGGCTAATATGCAAAGGACTAATCAATAACTAGAAAAAGACAAAGAAAGTGAAAAAGAAAGGGAATGATTTTCTTACACCAGGCCCTCAATGCTTTGTTTATGTTCAGAGCCCTTTACAGTATCACAGTGAGTCCAGCACAGCAGTGGAGGACATTTTGGCCTTCTGTTTTCAACGGGCAACAGATCCATCAACGCCCACTCTGGGCATGCGAGACAAAGCATAGCACAAACTTTGTGACCTGCCTTTGGAAATGAAGCCCTGTTTGCCATAATGACTCTAATGACAATTTGCTTATCCTCATCGGAGGCCCTGCCATCAGTCCCTTGAGAGCTGGAACATCTGGTGGGGCTTTTGCCAGAGCCACAGTACCCTCACTGAGGGGCACTCACAGCTGGGAGGGAGGGATAGATGGTGTCATGTTTAAGAACGACCATGGCTTTAGTGTTTCACTTCTAGCCACTGGAGTAAAAAGCCCACAGATGGAGATCAATGTCAATGAAGCAAATTTCTGACAAACCCAAAATTGTCAGTTCTCCTTTTTCTCACTCTGAATGGGCCTGAATTTCCAATCTTCAGTGTTTATATTGGTTCATTTTACCTGAGGATAAATCTGAAGCATGCATATCAGTTGTCCTTGGTGTACCTCTCTTTAGCCTATACTTCTGGCTTTCTTTTTCTGACCTGAAAAGACACTCATTTTTCCACCAGCTGACTCCACTATCACAATCTAGAGATGTAAATAAAGTCCCACTATTGTTTTTTCTATGTAAAAGATTATGCCAGATTATGGATGTGTCATTAATTAATGAATAAATGATAATAATAAAATAAATAAATAAATAATTCCAAATATACAGGGATGTAAGATTATATAATGTTTTTGAAAAAGTCTGTTAATACCATTTCATTTGTATTTGGTCAAAAATACATTGAAACAACACTATTGTGATATTATTCTAATGTAAATCAATAAATATACTAAATGTAAAAAAAAAAAAAATGTGGAACAGTGCAAATACATGCATTTTTTTCTTTCTTTTTAAATAAGCAAGTCTGGCTATATGTTGCTAATCATGTATGGGTGTTGGATAATAATAATAGCCCCCACAAAAACAAGATCTAAGGAAGTGTCCTCTAATGTGATTGATGATGGTGTTTTTCCTAAGCACATGTAGTTAAACCTCTGAACCAATAGATGTCAGTGTTCTTGAGTCTTTAGGTGTTGAGAAGCTTGATGTATGTAACGGAGGAATGTTTTGCAACCCGTTCTGAGGCCTGTTGTTCATCTCATTTTGGATTCTTACAAGGTTATAGTGCAACTGAGAGCATCAACCTGTCAGGACTCCCAGATGCTCCTCAGGATAACACCAGAAACAAAAGGCAAGTGTTATCAGATCATTGTTTTTGCTGGATGTAAACTTAAGGGGATGTTTTGCTGGATATAAACTTCAGTCTCTCAACTTTAGGGTTGTATATACAGTATTTGGCTTTAAATTGGAGATTTGTTTACTACACTTCCTCTCAGGGTCGTATATCAGGTGGCATGCCATGAAAAAACATCACATCCATAGCCATCAATACAAGCAAGGGTTGTGTTTCCTACAGCATATGCATCTAAGCGAGTGTCTGACGGTTTATTTAGTGAAGAAATAACTTGTGATAGGGACACATTGCAGATATTAAACATTACATTACATCATTATATACTCATTATTTTTAAAATAGACTTAAGAAGGTGTAGACCAGGGATTGGCCTCTGTAGACATGCAAAAAAAAGTAAAGCATAGCCTAAACATTAAAACAGAGACAGAGGAATGCACTATAATATGATTGTAATTTTATGAAGTCTATTCATTATTATACTGTAGAAACTGTGATGTCTGGGTGGAAAATTATTACTCTCATGTGAAGTGCAGATCTTGGCCATCAAATATATCATATGCTGTATGTATGTAGTATCTATACACTACTAATGAGTGTATGTGTACTGTATACACACACACACACACACACATTGTTCACTACTGTTCAGAATTGTGTGTCTTTTAATGTTTTTGACATAATTCTTACTGGATTTGTTTGATTTAAAAGAAACACAACAAAAAACACAGTAAAATAACAATAAAATTAATAAATAAAATTTATATATTTTTTTAATATCATTTATTCCTGGGATGACAAAGCTGATTTTTCAGCAGCCATTAGAGAACATGTTTTTCTTCTAATTTCCCCCTCAAAAAATATTTGTTATTTATTTATTTTTTTTTAAAATAACAGTTACACTGCTTTATTTATTTATTTATTTTTGTGGAAACTGTGATACATTATTTTCAGGATTTCTCACTGTTACCGTTAATCAATGAATACAAATATTCAGGCCTTAAAAAAAAGACCCGAAACTTTTGAATTGTGTATTTCTGTACATATTTATCTGTATGTGAAAAGCCTATCTCGTCTCGTCTCCATGTAAATCACACTGTATGTTTAGCAAAATGTATGATCAATGATTCTTATGTGTTTGGATGTGCGTTTTTCCCGCACTCCGAGTAATGGCGCCCATAAGTACTTGAGAGCGGAGGCTTTCTGTGTCTCAAACTCGTAAGACATTTAAAAGGCAGGCAGAAGGTGGGGACCTCTTCAGATCCAGGCTGCTATTAGAAGGCTTGTGATCTCCTCGTGTTTACCCACACTTACAAGACCCGCATTGGCGTACGCGGCACCATACTCAGCCAGGGCCTCTTTGAAGTGATGTTGATCCTTCAGAGCAGCCTTAGTAAATTGCGCTCTCTCTGTGTCTGTGTGCCTTGGAGATAGAGGGACGCATATGTAGAGCTTACACTGTGATCTATATACTCTCCACATCTCTCTCTGATCTGAAACAAATAATGAACGAAAGGCAAGAGCTGGATCGGCTCCTGCCAGAGCAATTTTGCCCGCATTCAGTGCCTATCAGTGCCTTCAGAATGAGCAAAAAAGGAGAGGAACTCATTATAAAACCCCACAGTGAATGCATGTACTTGGTGCACAAGAGGCTTTCAAACTACTTCAAACTAAGCACCCTGTGTTCCTGAGCATTTTGTTCATTACGTCAGAGAAATGACATTCGCTTCTCTGATCCAGGAGTAGTGCTCTTTACCCAAGTTGGCTTAAATAATGATATGTTTTCAGCATTGTGCACAAACACCTTTGCATTAGCATAATTGAATGGTTGAAATGCTACAAAACAGCAGGCTGAGCAGTAAACTGGGTCGTATGCAGCTGAATCCCTTTAATGGCACTAGATGTGTTTTTATGTCGCAGAGAGGTATTAAGGCATGTCGTCGCATATGCTACACACATTAAGTTGGTATAATTGAAGAGCCGCTTTAAACGTAAGAATGCAAACATCGATAATCTCATTCTGTCTTTCCTTGCTCTGCAGAGGATGTGGCAACCTTGAAATTTCATTGTTTAGATAATGCTCTTTTATAGGAGGTCTTTACAGAGCGCCGAGCTCTTGTTTATGATGTAATGTTGTTGCTTTTTGTGTAAAATTCCTAGAAAAAATAAAACTGGATTCAAAATAACATGTATAGAGTAGCTCGCATATTTTGGCTCTTGAAAAATTTTGAAGAAATTTTTGAGCTTATATTAAAATTGATCAATTTTTAATAGTTTGAGACACTTAGGCTTGGTTTCATAGATAGGGGTTAGCCTAAACCTGGATTAGGCCATAGTTCAATTAGGACATTTAAGTAATTTTTATGAACATGCCTTAGAAAAAATCATTAAAGATGTGCATTGTAAGTCAAAGTAAAGGGACTGACATTTTTTAAGATTAAGGCAAGTTTCTTTCAATTGAAACAGCTCAGATTTTCATTTTAGTCTAGGACTTGGCTTAAGCCTTGTCTGTGAGACCAGGGGTTAATTGTGTCTACATTAGAGATATTATTGAGGGAAAAAGGAGCTGTCATAATTCATACCCTTTAGGGGTGAAAAATACATTTAGAAAAAGGTACCGCCCGAGTGACAGCTTTTGTACCCAGAAGTCACATTCCCAGTTGGCTAGAAACAATGCAGAAGTTATATAAATGTATTGGTATATGGGTGCTGATTTCATTTCCCCCCTCTTTTTATCCAGTCATATGGGCACTGGTCTGAATCCAAGCAAATGACAGTACAAGAGAGTTTGTCTGTGAGGTCTAGTCTTTCTCAATGCATGTATTGGGTGATTTGATACAAATGCTCTTGCACCGAAACAGAGGCACACCGGAGAGAGTCTGTAGGTTCAGGCTGAGAGGAGAGCAGGTGAATGGAGGGAAAGGTTTGGCTCCGTCAGTTTATTTGGTCATGGCTTTCATCCACCTCACACAGACCGTCAGAGAACTGACAGACCATGCAGATGTGGGCCATCAGTGGATCCAGAAATACAGAACATGGCTCAAGTTGCATTTAAAAACACTTATGAATAATGTAGTCATCATCATTATTATTATTATTATTATTATTATTTGTTGTATCATTTTGTTGTAGCATAAGTATTATTTTAATGTCTTTTTTATGGCTTAATGATGCTGTTTTCATCTTTGTAAGTAATTATTGAAATATATGGGCGCTGAATATACTTATAAATGTGAAGTGTGTCATTTTTAAATTGTAAAATTGGGCCCGGTGCCTATAAGGGGATTGTTTCATTTTCTGATGGGAGCAAATCCAACACGGACCCACTTAGCTGTATTATTTTACATTTGGCAAAGTTACAATGTTAGCGCACTATGGCAGATATATTTTATTATTATTATTATATATATTTCTTTACACAAAACTACAGTAAGACCTGCAGAGTGGAGTTGAAAGGCACCAAGGTTTCTCTGAATTGAAATTCCACAGAATGTGTCCTCTCAATTTATTTGACCATTTCTTTTGATGGTTCTTTTTCAAACGTTTGAACAAGTGTGCCTCATACTTCTTTTGCTGGACAGAAAAAAATCCACTTTAAGGTAGAGAAGGAATTCCTGCACTTTTCTTTCAAGGCTTCTAGTGTCAAAACATGCTTAAAATCTGCCAAAAGAGTTTTTGTTTTGTTTTTTCCACAAGAGCCCAAAGGTCATTTCAAACTTTGTCATTCACTTCAAGGATATTAGCATTAGCCAAGCTCGATGATATTATTACCATGCCTACTTCTAAAACTGGTCACGGCATAAGAAAGCTAAAGTAATTCTCATTTGTTGATGTTTTAATTCATCAGTTGAGTACCTGAATAGACTGATTACTAAAATGTCTCTTTCAACATAAGTTTAGGAATCTGAGTTAGTTTAGACATTCTCCTTGAATTGATTTTTGTTCTTTTGTTCAATCATAATGAAATTCTATAGTATCTTTACTGCTCCATAGACTCTTGTTCCATCAGTTTAAAAACTTCTATCTTTTAAGTACATCGTCTTGTCCTTACTGCAATTAAAACTGCGCTAATGCCAGCAAAAAAGTGTTGTTTTGTATCTATTTGCAGTGTTTTGGTGTTGTCTGCTTGGCTGGCCAGATGTGAGGAGGAGAGGTACGGAAGGTCAGGGCTGCCGAGTTCACCACTCTTTGTTGTGGAGCCTCACACTCAGTGAACCAAACCACTGGCCATGGAGGTCAACCACAGCATTGACTCTTGCTGCCTGTCAATGTGTCAGAGTGCATGCAAGCGTGTGTTTTAGAAGAAAAAGTCCAAAGTAGAAAGACATGAAAGGCCTGTTTTGTTTTGAAGATTTGAAATGGTCCTCCAAGACTCTCTCTGCATAAAGATAGTAGTGGAAAACTGCTAAAATAAAGGTCGTCTCTCTGGATGGTGTTGTCATGTGACATCTTTCTCTTTATACAGTAGATAGCTTCCAATAGGTGAAAAATAATGCTTCTAATCAATCAGATAACCACTGATTTAAATATACTGCAAAATAATAATATGTTTTGGAAAAATGTATGTTGATCTTGTTGTAGATTGCCGGGTTGAAATTCTCAAGCAACGCCCCATGTTTTAGCAGCCGGTTGCGTTTCTGGCAGATGATGACCTCTGATGTGAGCCAGATGTGCGCGTGTGCTCTTTAAATCACATGCAAGTTGAGTTTAATAAGGATTATTGCCAGATTTAGGGCGTCAAAGCAATTAACGCCTACATCATCATAAGCTTTTGGGGATGCTAATGTGCTGTTTGGTCTACAGCTTTGGCTACATGCTGTATCAAGCTTGCTCACTGTAGGAGACACAGCTGGGTGATTCATGCTCTTTTAGTCAGTAGTTTGGATGGGCTCATGAAACATAGTCAAAATACTAATTTACTGTATTTAAGTCACATTATTCATCTGAATACACTTTTCTTGCTGCCAAAGTGTCTGCGCTACTCTGTTTGCACTTTGTCTTTACTCAGAACTTTGCTAGCAGCCTAAGGGTTTTAAGTTTGGGAAAACTAGCAGTGTTCAAAAATAGTGCACTATCATATCAGTCTTACTGTTTCTGCAGTGCATGGTTTGTATACTTATGTTTGGAATTTCCAGATGACCATGGATGTTCCGTAATGCAATGCATTTGACTTGACTTGCCGTATACAGAACATAGTAAGCTAGTATTCCATTTCCTCTAATTGATTAGAATCAGAGCATTTGTTTTAGTGAACTATTTTATAATGATTCACTAATTTAAATAAATAAGTGAATCATTGCTGGGAATCAGTATGCGTACTTAAACAAATTTAATGCACAGTATTTTAAACTATTTTTAACCAAAAGTTCTGAATATAAATAATAATGAAAGATTATTAGTATTTATGTAAATACTGTTTTTCATAGCTATTGTATCATTTTAATTAATCCATGCCATGCATTGTGTATATCGTATATTGTGAACAAATATTTGTCCATAAATTGAGCATAACTAAAAGTGAGAAATCTGAAATGCATACTACTTTTTGTATATTTGTATAATATATTAAGCTTATTGTACATCTGCGCCTTTAAAAAGCATGAACCAGACTAATCAGAATAACCTCTTCTCCATGCCATCATTTGTCTTAATAAAACTATTGACTTTATAATAGCTTATTCTTGCCCCATGCCATTAGCCCGGATAGTCAGGACTTTAAATATTAAGCAGGCTTTACGAGATTTGATGATATGTTTAGCAAACCGCGCACAGCCCACATTTCTCGATCTCCTGCTGTAAATGAAAAATAGGCTATCTTTCAATAGGAAAAAATGCTGTTTCAAGCAATATCGCAAATCTTGCTTTGGACTCAAGTGTAAATGATTTAACATGGCATATAGATTTAATCTGGTTAAGGTCAGTGTCTGTATGCATGCATGCGTGGTGTCGGGGGGTTTTGTGTTGTGCTGATATTGACTATCATAAATGGCGTGTAATCCAAAGAAGTGATTTATGGTCTGTATGTTGTAAGCATGTCGATAGCCACACTGCAGTAATACTCATATGTTATTCCGGTATTTTCAGAGCAAGGCCAACACTCAAACGTACTCCCTTATGTGTGAACAAGACCTGTCCAGCTGGTAAAAATTGAAAACATTTTCTTCTCCAAGGGCTTAAAGGGTCAAGAGTACCCCCAACAATCCTCTCTCAAGTATCTTTCTTTTTTTTTTTTGAGCTTGTAACAAACCACACCTTTGTTGGAATGGGGCCTCAGTAGAAGTATGGCTGCAGGGACAGCAGTGAGTTCTGACTTTCAAGGCCCTGTCAGACTTTAAATAGCTTCTGCTTTATTTCACCCTTTGACCCTTGGCTCCCAGACACGGCCATGCAGGAAAAACACAGAGATATGTGATACATCAAGGCTCTGGTGAAACTCCAGAGCTGTGAGAGGGAGGCCCGAAATGCAGAGCTTGCAGGAATGAAGGAGGGTTTTGTTTGGGGCCAAACACCATTGATGTGAGGAAGAAGCTTGTTCAGAATGAATGTGGTCTGGTATGTTTCGTAGTCTTCGTTGCGATGGCACTTCTCAGTGCGCTCTTCATTTCGAAAATGCTGAAACAATGAAAGCCCCCCCCCAGGTCCATATTTCTTTGTTTCAGGACACGATATAGCACTGTGGGGTCTCTTTTGTTTGACTAATTAAGAATCCAATGTATTGTTTCATTAATAATGAATGAAGACACGTAAAACAAAATGTCGCCAATGCTGTGAAAAGTTATGTCCGGCCTAATGTATTCTAGACCGTAAGATCGTTAAGAATTTATATTTGAACCTACATTCATCTTCGACTTAACCATTTGTAGTGTTTTGTTTACCACCTTATTTATTGTGTTTAGTCTGAGAAGATTCAGATTTGAGGTCCTTTTGTTCAGCTGTTGTGGCTTGAGGAATTCATTCAGTAGTGCATGGAAAATGCATTACATGCATACAATGACTCGAAAATACCTCTTTCATGATAAACATGTTTTTATTAAATTTAAGAATTAAAACAAACAAAATCAATAAAGGGGTAGATATCTGATATTTTAGATCTATTTGACAAAGCAAGGTTAGTTCAGGTTGTTTTTTTCCCCCATTGTGTGGAGCTCATTGATTAACTTGAAGATGCGCTGTATAGCCAATCAACACAGGGGGCCTCCCTGAACTGTGTCCATGAAGACTTTGAAGAGTAGGGGCCCCTCCTCATTATTTTGGGGTCCAGGTCATTTGGTCCTTGACCTTGAGAACTTGCCCCCTGCCTAAAGCCTGGACTGAAACAGAGGTCCGAATGCTCAGTATTCGAGTTTAAGGCTTTCAGGTTAAGGGGTCAGTAGGTCGGCACTAATGCACAGTTGTATTAATGATTGACCTTCAGAAAATGGGGTGAAAGAAAAGGCTTGGGGGCGGAGAGGGTAGAAGGGGCAGAAAAGGAAGAGAATGAAGTCAGGGACCTGTTCGGGAGAGATAACTGAGATGGCCATGAAAATGCATCCATCACCCAGCGGCTAAGCCCATCTACTCTTTGTGCATCAGCGTGGCCGTGTTGACTGAGAGTAGCTGGGAAGGCAATCTTTTGGGGGCGGGGAGCAGAGGAAAGCGCGGATGAGGGTTGCCCTGGGCAGGCCAGAAGGACGCTGCATTGCTTATTTAACAGGGGAAGATCTTTCAGAAGATAGAGGCCCACCAATCTCCTCAATGAGGCTCAGTCGAGCAGCAGGACTTGCTCAGGAGATATCTAATTTAGTGAGCAGAGCAGGCGGTTACAGGGCTGGATGACAGACGGCTTAGGTGAGCCATGTGTGCGGAGGGAGGGATGTATTGGAAGGGGGAAGTGCTGCACTTATACATGATCAAAGGGGCCAGGGGTTGTCGCATATGGCGCAGGTTTGCAGGATAGAAATGGAAGGAAAGAAATGAATGTGTTGTGAAGTTATCGTTGTTATTCATCTTGGCTTTTTTTTGAAGGTCATAAAAGGAAACATCAGCATATTACCTGTAAGGTAATATATATACTGTGACTTTTAGGAAATCTAGGTCACACATTGTCACTAGGTCACATGTATTACATAAGCAATTTCCTAGTATACTTTTTCTTCTTTAAAGTGCAGTGTTTAATATATTTCTGGATACAGAACACCATCGTCTTGCAGAGTTACATAATCGGTTGCTTCATTATGAAGGGCCAACTCTATGGGCCGGTTTCCCGAACAGGGTTTAAGACTAGTCCTAGATTAAAATAAATGTTGAGAGCTGTCTAAACTGGAAAAGGCTTGCACTGAGATATCTTAAAATACAT